>PVLA01013838.1:0-34342 GCA_004027455.1 Hydrochoerus hydrochaeris | reverse complement strand
ACCATATTCATGGTATTCTGGCTGGACATAGTGGAATCTTGTGCCACTTTCACTTCACAGAAGAGGGTAAGCTTGTCTTTGGAGAGAAGCCCATTTGCTTCATTCAAAAGAAACTGTCGAAGAATGAACTTTCTGACTCCCCAGGGCTTTCCTTGCACAAATCTATGAGCTTGTTTACTCAACATTTCTTTGGTTTTCTTTCCTTCGGCATTCAGAATGAAAAGTTTGAATTTTGCCAATACTTCTCTCATTGGAGATCTGATCAGTACCAGGCACAGGGACAGGTAATCTTTGCTTTCTTCATTGACCCCTTTTGGGTACACTCGCAAGCACCATTTCAGTTTGTCATTTGCTTCTGATGAAAAGGTTGAACTTTGAATGAATTCCCCTGTTTTTTTTAAGCAAAAGCTAATGTTATTAATGGTCCACTCAAAGGAGAAATGTTCTACTTTGATGTCCGTTGTGCATCTGCTGTCCACTACTGACCACCTTGACATTTCTCCTAGGGATGAGATACTAGGAACCTTGGACACCACCAGTGTGAAAGTGAAATGATGTTTGTCAAGTCACAGGACAAAGCTTTCTTCTTCACTTGTTGGTAGAAATTACACTCCAGTCATCAGTTTCATGAGAAGCAGCGCTACATGGCCATCACAAAGTAGAAAGCCTAATTTGTAGAATAAAAATTAATTATTTTGAAATAGGCTTACCTAGATTTCCTAGTAGATAAGTCAACTTGAATAGTACATTGATCACGGGAACAAATATTTCACCAAAAGTCTCCTTTTTGGTGGGCATGGTGGAGTATGCCTATAATCCTAGCACTGAGAATAATGAGTGAGGAGAATGGCTAAGTGTTTGAGGGCAGCAAAGCAAGACCTTATCGAATAAAAATGAAACCCTTTTAAAAAATCGCATTTTTTATGTTAAATGACATGTTAGATTTTGTTTTAATTTTCATAATAATGTAGATTTAACCCACAGCCTTTCCACAGAGTTACGTCTCTGGTTTGTTCTTTTGTTTACATAGCTTCTCATATATTCACTACACTTCCATGTCTCAGATGAAAGTTGCAGTACTGCAGTATAGGATGCCTGAATGCTGGTATTAGAACTGTGCACCAGCATGCCTGGCTTCTTCAACAGGTTTTTTAATTATAGCTGCCCATTACCATTAACATTATAACCAAGGCTGTGGCAGGCCCTTCTGCATGTCCCAGGGGATGTCTAATTGTATCCTTATTGTTTCTAGTAGAAATGTTATGAAGATGAGATCAACTAAAATAGTGTTGTCCTTGCAAGCAATCAATGACTGTTATTGATTTATGCTAAATCAAATTAAATCCAGGATTTTGTTTCATCTAAGCCAATGTACCCTACCTGATTTATTCCTATCTGAAGAAGTCAATGCTCACTAGAGAATCATATTTAATAGAAAATAAACATATTACAAGGATTTACAAGATTGACTTACAGTGGTTGCCCCTGAGTCACTTGTGAAGTGAAAAGGCCATCTGCACATGGTAGACACAAAGGACCGACTTGAAAACTTGAAGCCTTATTGAGTGAGGTGTGAATTCCTCTCAGGAGCCTGAAGACTCTTTACTGGAATCCAGCATGTGAAGTCCAATGTTCAAAAATAGAACAGCTGCCCTCAGGAAACAGAAATGAGTCTTTCTTCTTGGTTTCTCTTTTATACCACTCAGGTCAGGATCCACCCTAGGGTGTGTCTTCCCACCCTATTCTAATCCAATTGACCTGGGTGTGACTTACAGAAGTTGTGAGAGTCAATTAACCTGTGTTTTCAATATATTTACAAAAAAGGGCTGTTTTGCTACTCCAGAATTTTTTTCTTACTCATTTATTTATGAAGTCAGAATTTATGAGACAGTGCCCTGCTATCAAGTTCAAACTAATCTTCAACTTTCAGTGATCCTCTTGCCTTAGTCTTTGGTGTGCTGTGATTACAGACATGCTCGGTTTCTCCACTTCTGAATTTTTTTTTGTTCTGTGGATGGAACTCAGGACCTCAGATTTCCCAAGCAAGAACTTGCACCACTGAGCTAAATGCCCAGCTACTTCTGAATATCTAAGAGGAAAGTTCTGGTTTGTGAACTTTGAATAGGTGGAAATCTATAGCAACAATACTAGGCAAGAAGGAGTAATGAAAGTACAGAAAGAATTTTAATCACCTGGACACCTGAACAGATTTCCTATCATCAATAAAACTGAGAAATGCTACAAGGCCAATGTAAGAATAACAGGCAAAACTGGAGGGATCTTTGCTCCCTCCAACTCCCAAGTAAGTGCCAATAGAATGGATGCCAATTAGCACTCAATTCTCCTGGCCAAAATGTGCTTGCAAGGAAAAAACCTCCTTAAGGAGAGACTTAAGGAAAGAAGTAGAATCCTAATTGAGCAGGGGAGGAACAGAAAGAGCCCAGGAATCAGAAATTATAATCCTAAAGAAGGACAGAACTCTGTGAAAGCATCAGAAGAGGCAAGCCCAGAACTTTGGGGTGAGACAACTCTCTTTGTTCTACTTCCACATTAATTAAAGAGATACACATCTCCGGGACTAGGTGGGGGGAAGATCCGTGGTAGTGTTCTTTATTAAAAATGGACAAAGCCCTGAGTTGCATTTAAACACACACACACACACACACACACACACACACACATTTATGTGTTTTTTCCTTTTCCCTTCCTACTTTTCTCCTTTCCTCTATCTCATTCCCTTTTCCTCTTCAAACAGTTACTTACCCTTACACAATACTTACTGTTGATTTTGGACTTTATTTATTCTCTCTTGATATAGCATATTATGTTGATTGATTTGCGTATCTTGAACTACCCCTGCATTCCTGGGATGAATCTAACTTGAACATGGTTTATAATCTTCTTGATGATTTTTTGCATCCTATTTGCCAGTAGTTTACTGAGAATTTTTGAATCAATGTTAATTAAGGAGGTTTTCTATTTTTCAGCTGGGTCTTTCTCTTGTTTTGATATTCAGGTAATACTTGCTTCCAGTAATGAATTAGAGAGATTGCTTCTGTTTCAACTCCCTTGAAGATTTTGAGGAATATTGATATGAATTATTCCCTAATTTTCTTCTAGAATTCAGCATTGAATCCATCAAGACCTGAGATTTTCTTTATAGTAACATTTTAGTTATATTTTCAATTTCATTAACTGAAATTGTGATACCTGGTAGTTTTATATCTTCTGGATTCAGCTTTGGTATTTCATATGTCTCTAGAAATCTGTCCATTTCTTCCTTTTTTACAAACTATGAGAGTGAATGTTTTCAAAGTAAATATTGATGATCTTCTATATTTCCACAGGTTCTGTAGTGAATTTTCAATTTTAATTCCTTATTGCATGAATCTGTTTCTTCTTTCCTTTTTAAAAAATGGTTGGCTAAGGGCTTATTAATTTTATCTATTCTTTCAAAGAATCAACTTTTTTATTTGTTAATTGCATTGTTTTGTTAGTCTCTATTGCATTAATTTGTGTTCTAATCTTTATAAATTCTACCTTCTTTTGGTTTTGGGCTTTGCTTGCTCATTTTTTTAGATGTTTTAGGTGTAGCATCAGGTTATTTATTTGTGTTTCTTCTGTTTTCCTGATGTGGGAACTCACCCCAATGAATTTCCCTCTGAGCATGACTTTCATTGCATTCCACAGGTTCTTGTAAGTAATATTTTGTGTTTTTGTTTTCTTTTAGTTATTAATTTCTTTGAAATTTTATTTTTTTGACAAATGAAATACATGTGCATAGGATAAAATTTTTTAAAAAATCATGAACTGTAAATAATCAAAAGTAACTTGTTGTACAGTATTCTTGACTACTTTTGACCTCATTCTTTTTGTTTATTTTTAGTAGTAGCATTGAAATCCAAGGCCTTTAGAGTAAGGCACACGCTCAATCATTCTTTTTTATGTTATAGGAGTGTCTCTCTAAATCACTGCATTTCTCAGGCCAAGTTTGAACTGCTATTCCCCTACCCAGCTTCACAGGGTGTTGGGATTCCAAATCTGTGCTACTTCATCTGGTTCTGACCTCCTTTACAAAGGCCTCTGCAACTCATGCAGGCATTGCCTCTAATGCTTTGCATCTTTTTCCTTCCAAAAATAAAACGAATGAATCTGCCCACTAATATTTTATGTATATAGCAAGGTCCATTAATCATTTTGTAATTTTTTTTTTGTTTTCTGTCTTACCAGTTCAAAAAATTTTTGATTATAGTTTTACTTGTTTTAAAAAATACATACACATAGGTTACCATCTAGGCAGCCATTTTCCTCTATCTCACTTACATTTTTACAGTGCATAGTGATTACAGACATTATATACATGTGCTCATCATATATACACTTAACTGATCTTCATTGTATTTCCTCTTCTCCCTCAATCTGTGATTTGTTTACTAGCACAAATCCAAAAGAACAGGGCCCACTGACCCTGGACTGTAAACCCCACAAACACACCATAAAATAAACCATTATGCTTTATTAATTGATTATCTCATATATTTGCTACAGTGACAGATATTTCACTAACACAAATATTGACCACTTTCTTGTTGACAAGACATAGTTTCTGCCTGCTTGTCTGGCACTTCTCAGATTCTTTCCTAGACCCCTCTTATCCCTATCCCACAAAAATCTGTGCTTTCCCAATGCTTCAACCCCTGCCTACTGTGAGAGAGCCCCTCAGTCTTCAGAGATGTCATCATTGTCTTTGTGTTCAGAAAAGTCCCAAATTGGTCTGCAGAAGAAGGTCTTTTTCTTGTCCATCAGATGCACACAGCAAGAGGATGTCACTCATCTTCAATTAAAAGGCTCACTGGTATCCTAGACACATGATAGCCCAAGCTGGGCTTGCTTTATGGCTGCCCAAGTCTTTCACCATGTTCTTCAGGACCATGCTCTGATAACCAGCTATGAAACACTACCAACTTGTGCTAGCTTTGAGACCTGTCTTGACTGCTGTGAATGTAAGACAGATGTTATAAATGTGGTGATGTATTCATGGAAGTTGTTGCTATGTGAGACCATGATATATTTCACCTGTTTTCTTTGCCTTGATTTTATGGCTCATTTCTTTCTTGCTCACATAATTTGTTAATTTCCCTCCTTTACTAACCCTACTCTGAATCATTCTTCACTCTCCTAGGCAGAAAGGATAACCTCCTCCCCAGGAGTGTTTGCTGCACAGGTTCCAATGGAATTTTCAATGATGATGATGATGAATTTTCTGCTAAGAATTGAAAACAGGGCTTTTTCACCAAACTACATCCCTGGATCATTTTTAATTTCAAATTTAAGAGAAGATTTCTCCACATCATTAAGTTGCCCAAGCTGAGGTCAGTGTTGTTTTCCTAGTGCCTCAACCTGTCAGAGTGCTTGAAAAACATGTGTGCATTATCACTCGTGGGTTATATTTATCCATTTAATTCAATTTATTTTTTCTCCATTGCCATCCTCACCATGCCAAAGCAAGCCATTCAGATATATTCAATAACTATCATTTGCATTTATATGTATTCATGAAAATATGTTTTTGTATAAATTTTTTGATCTTATAGTAAATTTGAAATGTTTGGAGGTGTTTAGGTGTGTTTTAAAACACATGCAGTTGTTCTGTGACTGTCACTACAGTTAAGGTACAGCACCTCACACAAGACTTCACTCTTCTCTGTCCTTTCAGAGACACAGGCTCACCCCTTGTTCCTGATACCTGCAGACCATGTACGATACACCTTTAATAAACATACTTGTGTTATTATCTTTCTTATTGTTTTACTATCTTTGTATTTTCCATCATATTGGATTTAAAGATATTGTCCACTCTTCATCTATCTGCTTCACAGACCCTGCATGGTGTATCCATTTACTCCTAATCAGAAGACTCTGGGCAGGATATTGCTATCACTTGTGTATTGCTCCCAGGAATTGAGCCTGGCACCAGGCGAGCACTCTGCCACTGAGTGGTATGAGTGGCAGTGAGCAGCATGACAGGCATATTACCTGTGTTGTGTATTTGAGGAAAATAAATGATTTGTAAAATGCCCTAAGACACCTGAGTGGGGAATTAAGAAGTAGAGTGGGGATGAAGTCTCAATATAACTCAGTGAATACCTTTTCTAAATATCTAGACTCAGATTATCTTATCTATGCTGTCCTTTTGTTATTTCTGCTTTGTAAACAGTTTCTTGGAACATCGTCTCTGTGTGGGATACCACCCACGTGTGAATTTCATTTGCCTTCTCTTTATTTCCTCTCTGGTTGTGGTCTGTCCTCTGACTTCAAACACAGCTGTGTACATGCCTTGTCCATCCTAGTGTCCCTAAACAATCTTGGTGATACCTCAGAGTTTGTCCACACTGAATATAAAGTTTTGCTCTAGATATTGCTCCAAAGGCTTATGTAATGTTATGTGGGGATTATTGGAGTGGTAGAGGTAGAATGTGTGATTCTGGGATGAGGACACATGATGCTTGAATTAATTCATGGCTTAATGCTGGGATTAAGTGTGCCCCACCCTGGGTGTGAGTGTTACATGAATTAATGGACAGAAAAAGGATTGATGATTTTGCTGCCTTCTGCCTGCCCTGAACTGTTTTTCTTTAAGATACACCTCTGCTGTACCATTATGCCTAGGAGTCAGCCAGTTAAGAGCTGCAATTCTTAGCTATGAGCTTCTTTACAAATAAATAGAAAGTTAAAATCTTAGAACATAAAATGGCACAAGATAAATTTTGCCACTTTAATGGGTTAAAATAGGTGATACAAGGGAATAAGACAAAGCAAGTCTCAAATCTAGAAGGGGAAACATTAAATTATATAGTTGAATGACCAACACGCAAAGCACTTTGTATAAAGATATGAGCTCCAAAGCTGTCTGATGGCTCTACCCATATGGCACTTGTGGTGTTTGTAGCTCCCACAGTTTCCCTTTGGGCCCCCTTTGCTCCCATCAAGTACAGCCTAAAGAATACCAGTTCTACATATTCAGAGACTGTCTCCAAAGTTTCCCCAATTCTTCCCCTTTCCACAAGCTATTCCAAAAGGCTCCTAAACTACAAGGTCAGGTACAATCACAGTAATGACACCACTTCTTTGGCATCAAGTTCTGTCTTGGTTATTTTCTCCTTGGTGAAAATGAATACTGAACACCCACAAATTAAGGGAGGAAAGTTTTCTTTACCTAATGGTTTCTAGATGTTTCACTACATAATCAGATATCATCAAAGTAGGGAAGAGAAGCAGTTGAGTGTAAACTGAAGAGAGCGAAAGTGAGCAAGTTGGACCAAACATAACTCTGTCTTTCCTGGTTGTCATATCATGGCCATTGGGGGGTCAGTAACAATCACACCCTTAACCACAGTGACCTTGAGTCTGGCATTGTCCCATGAATCAATTCCAGAGATACACACTGTAGATGCAGCCACTCTGAAAATGCCCCATCTATGACTGCATGAGAATTTAGGGGAACATTAAGACACAAGCTGTAAGAGTGTTATTAAACTGCTAACTGCTCCAGGCTAGCACTGAAACATCCTCCTGTCAGACAATAAGAGTGTTGGAGTTAAAGTTATATGTCATCATATCTAATTATCTGGGCTCTTTTTCCATCTATCCCACTTAACTTTGTGTCACAAAATCCCAGATGAAATCAATTTAATAATAGATATGATTTACTTTGGTTCACAGTTTGAGAAGTTTTAGTCCACATTTGCTTAGTCTTGGTGTATTGGGCCTGTGGTGACCCAGTTCAACATGAAGGAGCTGTGTGGCAGAGGAGGCTGGTTCACTAGACAGTAGCCAAGAAAGAAAGAAAGAAATGGTTATAAGGCTGGATTCCTCTTATTGTCTTCACTGGCATATTACAATAATTAACTTCATTCAAATAGTCCTCACTTTTATAAATTTTTATACCTATCATTTGAGTCTGGGCTGGAGAATAACCTTGAACAAACCTTGTGTTCACATGGCCTTTGGGGGACATTTCAAATCCAATCCATATGCTTTTTCCCCATCCAGCACGTGAAGATGGCTACTTTACATTGCCAAACCTATTGTCACATATTTTTTATCTTGCACACAATTGAAGAAAAACACAAGCTCAACATTTTCAGTTGTTTGGAATTGCATTTCTGCTGTCCAAAGTGCTGATTCACTAGCTACCTATTTGCTTTGTATATAATGTTCTGTGATAGTGATTTTACATTTTCTTCTACAATTTTCATCCATGAGGATAGCTTATTTCTGTTTCCAGAATAAATTATCTTAACCTTAACTTTGGTGAACTACATATTCATGTTTGGAGTGGTAAACACCATTTTCTCTGAGAGTGTCGATTCTGTGATTCTTAGTTAGCATTTAAGCCTGAATTAATTTCAGCTTTCCCTATGGTATGTCCTGAATTAAAAATTTTTTTGCTGACTTAAAATTTCTCCTGTTCTTCATTTCTTCAGATACAACCACTGTAATGGCATATTACTATGAGTTCAAGAAGGCAAAGCATTGCCAACAACAACCAAAAATATCTTAGACCACCTGGGTCCTAGATGTCTTCTGTCTGCTTTTTCTTTGGGCACGTCTTGTTTTCTATCTTCTCTGCAGATATCCCTCTCATCCCAATCCATGTGCACCTTTCCTCACACTTGCATATCCTCTACCTCTGGTTCCTAACTTCCCACATTGAGCTACTGTCACAGAGAGATTGAATGGTGCAGACACTTGTAAACCAGGCCTTGCATATTCCAGGAAAGTGCTGTACAACTGAGATATTGCCCCACACATTCCCTGGGTTTTCACTTGTAATTTCTTTGCAGAACAAAACTTTAAGAGGGTAAACATAACATTAATCTCCTCCAGAAATTTGTTTATCTCACAAATAAAGTTCTTTCCTTCAAAGGAACACTCTTGGTAATATAGCACAGTTTACACCAGAACTTTGTCAAAGTGTGTCTTGAATGTATTTGTGTGTATGTCTGTGTTTGTAATGAAGATTGAACTCAATTCTACTTCTTATGTTTTCTTTGTTTTTATAGATGTTTGATGGTAGTGGCTGATGCTGGAGTTCAATCACCCATGTGTGTAGTCCAGATTCAAGAGCACAGAGCACCTGAGACAAGTCACCTGAATAAACTGCTCCCATCTCAAGAACACATGGTGCCTTAGAAATGTCTCACTGTTAAACAATTAAGCCAAGGGGATTCATGTGATATTCAGCCTCCCGATCATATCAATCCATGCACTGCATTCATTGGAGCAATTTCCTCCTCATCATCATCATTTGTCTTTCCATCATCTTTAGAGTTGGTTCGATTTTGCCTTAGATTTCTGTATTGGAAATCTTGACTATTTGTCTCTCTTATCTCACAGTCCTCATCCTCTAAACAGCTAGATCTGCACAAGAGGGGGCAAATGAGCTAAGAGGCCCAGGCTGGACTTGAACTTCTGATCCTCTTGCATCAGTCTCTCAGAGTGCTGAGATTACAAATGTGTATTACTGGACCTGATTTATGTGTCAGTTTTACAGGGGAATAATCTCTTGCTAAACCCTAAAACATTTCATAATGCAATCTGACACACTCTGCAAGCCAGGTTTTCAGCAAAATGCTGTATATCATGAAAGAATAACATGAAAAAAACAACGTGGCTATTTATAGTAAAGCACTTTGTTAAATGTGTGGCTCTGCTGAAGCTAGAAGAAAATTACTAGTGTAGTGGTTATATGAATGGTAGGATTTCAGGAGTTCATCAAGACATGTGGCTGTTGAGGTTCTTGGAGTAAAGGACTGTGAGAGAATAAGAAAACAAAGACACAGTGTAGACTCAGGTGGAGCACTTACTCTTTGAATGAGTGGAAAGTAACTGCCGTGCTCTCTGTAGGGATGTTTATTTACACATCTAACAACACAATGCCATTCAGAATCCCTGTGCCTAGTAATCTGTTGCTTGGGTTATCAAAGGACTTGATGTGTATAAGTGCTCAATCAGAAGCTTCACATGGCTTGACTTGCATAACCTTTGCTTTTGGGAAGACCTCATACCAGCCCTGCATGTGTCATCCATTTCCAGCTTCAATGTCTCCTACATATCTCTTTCTTTCTTTCTTTCTTTCTTTCTTTCTTTCTTTCTTTCTTTCTTTCTTTCTTTCTTCCTTCCTTCCTTCCTTTCTCTCTTTCTTTCTTTCTTTCTTTCTTCTTTCTTTCTTTCTTTCTTTCTTTCTTTCTTTCCTCCCTCCTTTCTTTCTTTCTTTTTTTCTTTCTTTCTTTTTTCTTTCTTTTTTTCTTTCTTTCTTTCTTTCTTTCTTAATTTCTTTCTTTCTTCTTTCTTTCTTTTTTTGATGCAACATGGGATATGTTGTCATTTGAAGCTGGAGAAGGTGCATTTGGAGAGCTTTGTAGGAGGACTTTCAGTTTTGGAAACTTTTCCATTATAAGTGTAGTATAAGAGTTTTAAATCCCTGAATTCCACAATTCAAACAATTTACAGGACATTAATCCATAATAGTAGAGTGGTATCTGTATAGACAGCAATTTTCACAATGTGATAGTGATTTGATTTTGTTTTATAGCTAATATATTACCATGGCATTATTATTCCACTTTTATTTGAACCTTAGTGCAGAATAATCAAATCAAGGTAAGGTGAGAACTGTGTTAAGACAATCAGTATTTTGTAATGTGTCAAGATTGCTTAATTCCCTCCCCAAACAACCTGGAACAATACATAGCACATCTCTTTTCTTCTGGCAGTGTCAGATGGCTTGGCATTGCTCCAAGAAGTTGCTCTCTGTTAAAGTTTGGGAGATACATTTCTCCTAGTGACTCTCCTTATTGATGATCACATTTCTTCATGGGCTCATAATCTTGATCAAAAGACCAGGGAATTGCTGAGTACAGTATGATTCAACAGAGGTTCTTTTATGCCCTGGGTCATCATTGATCTTGGATGGCCCCTGTTAGCCATCTATCTTTTAAATTTTTTTTCTCCAAAACTCAGTTATTAAACATTAAGAAGAAAAGACTGACAACAGTACAGAACAATAGAGGTAGTAAAGTTAACATTATTATTTTAGTCTAAATATCAAACACCTTAAAACATAAAACAAATTTGCAAACATAAAATCAATTGCATGGATGTTTAAATAGTTCACTCTCTAAAATCATGACCATATATAATATTATATCATGACAGTCATGATGGCATTTTGTAACACTCCTAAATTTGCATTTTCATGTAAACTTCCAAATTTTAGAAAATCATCTCTATCCCCAGACAATCCCTTGTTTTTACATTTAAGAAGACCTGCATATCAAGAAGCATAGATACGCTTAATACATCCTGAATTTAATAACAATTTGTCTTAAACACACAAAAACTGTTTTGTTGGTATCGACAAATCAAATGTCTTATTTTCAAAAAATCAAACTATTGACAATTACCACTGTGAATATATTAAAACAATATATTTCTAAATTTCACTTGAGGTATGTGCCACAAAATTATGCATATTACTAACACTTTACATCAATAAGGAAGTACTACCTAACATTATCAGGTGGCTGCTTCATTATTCAGTTCAAATCCTGTCTGATCACCTTCCTCCATGCTAAAGGATTTTCATAAATTATCTTTTTATTTATTAAAGAGAACAAAAAAGAAAAGCAAAAACTAGAGTCAAATAACAACATCAAGAAATGTAAATCACTAATGTTAATTGTTTACAAAACAATATGATAGGTATTTGACAATGATGGAAATAGTGCATATTGTTATCGGCAAAAGGGTTGCTTAGATTACCAGATATAGACATGCAGAATTGATCTAATCATATGAGTATTAACTATACTTTCCCAAGAACTAGTAGAATTTTTGATATAGTCATTTTTGTTATCCTTGGTATATATGCACACAAATGCATGTCTTTTTCCTTTTCCCCTCTTTCTTTCCTCCTTTCCCCTATCCTAGGTACTTTCCTTTTAGCAGTTTCTTCCCCTTACACAGTATTTATTGTAGATTTTTCATCATAAAATATAGTTATCTTAATAAAAATCTTGGTGACATATGAAAACCTGATCACACCCTTTAGCACATTATTTTTTAAAACAATGAGAGATTCTCAAATCAATAAGAAACAGCACTATACATTACATTAACAGTATACATTACTTTTACAAAATAAATTTTGGCAACATTTTGTCTATGTGTGGAGCCAGGTGGAAGCATGCTTTTTAAATATCTGACCCAAATGAAACTTTGATTAAATGACCCAAATAGGCAAAATAAATGAAAGAAAAAATTATTTGAGATACTATTAAAGCAACAGCTATTCACATAATGGATAATTGGACAGTCATGGATAAACTGCTTTTACAGAATGGAATGGACACAGCACACAATTAGTTTGATTGAGTGATCACTAAGATTCCAGGGGCATTTTATATATTTGTCTTATGATGCTTGGCTGAACTAGGTTGCTTCTTATGCCTCTTTTCTCTGGGATTGATCACCTGTGGACTTCCAACACCCAATATCTTCAGGGGATGTCTGAGGTGCTCTGTGCCAATCGAGCACTCCTGTGTGGTCACTTGTACCTTTGGTTCCACACATGTGACAAGATCTGTCAACTCTCAGCAGTGTAAAAGACTGGAAAAACCAACCACTGATACACAAGCAGACTGACACACATTGTACATATTCAGAGTGCACTGAAATATAATTTTAGTCAAATTGACTTATAATAACTTTTACAATTTTAGAATTTATAACTAGAAATGGAACAGTTAGTAGATATTTCCTGTAGAAGAATTTGAAAAGACAAAATCTTATCTATAATTAATGCATTTCTCTATTGTATCTTAAGAACTTGGTAAATTTTTGTCCTTGTCTTTTATTTAATTTTAAGTTTGGGTATCTCCATATATTGTTATCACCTCTTCAACCTGTGGTTTTTGTTAGCAACTCTTGGATATCCTGGGGCAAATCTTTTAGTTGGTTCCAGGTATGTTCTAGTCCCATCCTTGTCTATGAGTGTATCAATATCTCTGAAGTATGACCATCATATGAATGAATATTTGCTTGTAAATGGTAGAATCAACCCTCTCTCTCAGTTTCAGTTCATGATACAATCAAGTGAAATCCTCTTGCATTCAGGCAGGCTGTTCGCGATTTCCCAGAAAAATACAAGCACACCATCAAACCTAAATTAGCACTGGACAAGGTGCGTTTTGTCCTGCATAAAGATATCTCTAAAGCACTTTTTTAAAAAGATTTTACCTGATCTCAATGTCTTCCTGCTGTGATAGTTCCTAGTGTAATAGAATTTAAAAACTTTTAAGGATGTATACTGCCAAGTGGAATGTACTATGAGGTGCAAATTTGTGGATAAGATTCTCTTTTCTTTGGTATTGTAACTAACTTTTGAGCAAGTTTAGCAATTTTTAGACTATATTATGTATTAGGAATATTGTTTAACAATTTTCCTATTCTTGGGTTAAATGAAAGGCAGAAGCATTTCGATGAAATGGAAACTGCAAGATTGTTTAAGAGCATCTGAGCGGTACCACTTCATGTCAGTGGAAGAGCAAAACGAGAAAAGACAAAGAGAAGTGTATGTTTCTTTCTTTTATTTTTACAGTGTAATTAATTGAATCCCTAGGGTGCATATACCATGCACACCATTTCTGGGCCTGTTCCTGCACAGTGTAAAGAGGTTTATAATAGTGAGGACCCTGCCCTGCACTGAGTCCCTAAGCTAAGCTCCTAAACTTCAAGGTGACATGAGGTTTTCACCCATTCCAATTCACCATTTGCAATGTTGCAACCAGCCATATTTTAAAAACCAAATAAACTTCATATGCATTCTTACTTTTATCATTTTCCCATTTGGGTATTTGAACACAGAATTAACAGTTTTGAAGAAGAAGTAGTATGTCTGTCAATGATATATTATGTTAGAACCATAATATTTTGCCTTGGCAGCTGAAACAATCAGCAGGGTTTTTCCAGCTTCCTTGTCAGGGCCACTCTCCAGCCTCAGTGGATCACTGTGATTTCCTTCTCTGCATGGGGGCTTGTAAGAATTGGTGAGAGGAAGAGAAAGTGACAGTTTCCCTGCTGTTAAATAACCATGTAAAAGTCTTCAGATATCTGGATACATTTTTGCTGAGTTCTTTTAAGGAGTTCTCTAAGCTGCTTTTTGAAAGTTTTTCCTAAGTATGTAAATTTATAGTATTTTTATTTTGGAAATGAAGGAACTCAAGAAATTTAGCAAACTGTGTAGTGTCAGTGTAGTGAAAAGTATAATTGATAGAAGAAAGAAAAACTCCTAAATAAATATAGTTACATTGATTGTGGGTTTGAAACAAGTACCCTTGAAGTGAGCAATTTTGAAAATCAATGGAGTTTGAGCCTTTACTCTACCAGCTATCAAGGCTTGCTTCAATGCCATCGTGAGACAGTGATATGTTGCAGCCAGCCTATCATCAGCTTGTGAAAACCAACTATTCAATTTTTAGAGCTTTCACATATTAGTTCTTGTTGTTTGTTACTTGAATTTGTGTTTTGTGAGACTATTTTGGCAACAAAAATCAGGTCCACACTATTCCCTAACCACAGGGTGTCTGCCACATCAAGTAGGGCATGATTTAGCTATTCTTTTCCAATCATTTGGGGCCATAATGTGCTGTCCAAGGAGCTCTTTGAAACACAAGGTAAATGGGGCACTAAGGCCCTATAGGGAAGTGGCATTTTTAAATTCTTTTAGTAACTTGAAATATATCCCTTCATGATGACATATAACTTGTCCCAGATTACAGGAGATGCAAAGTCCAGTAACTGGATAGATGTGTTGGAAACCTTTCATGTGCTGCTCACATGTTTGTCTTCTGTTAATGCCATTTGCAAAGGAGACAGAGAGCAAACTGTTCTACTCCCTGAGAGATGAAATCTCCAACCTGTGACATGCCAAATTTTGTTTGAGTTGAAAATGCAGGAATTGCTATCTGTGGCTCAATTAAAGTTATTGGGATTACTGTAGTTATTGGTTAATTTTCAAAATGCTTGACATTGAAAATGAAGGAAGGAAAACTTTATTTAGCTCAAAGTTTTAGGAGACGTTAGTCTAAACATGGCTGGATTCAAGGCAGAGAAGCACATGGCATACAGCAACAGTCCATGGTAGCAGAATAAAGAAAGAACAACAAGAGAAAAAGTTAGAGTAAGAGAACCAGGCTCTTTCCCTCACTTATACTGCTTGCAAGTAACCCACCCCATGGCATGTGTTGTACTGACACTCATAATCTAGCAGTGGACCATGAATCAATCACAAAATTCAGGAAGTTCACCCCCATGACTGTATGATGCTTTGGGAGAACATCAAGCCACAAACCTTAACACTGTTTTTCCACCATCATTCTGCTGCTAGGAACTTGATTTTGAAATGGTGCCCAGAGTCAATTTTTTTGTGTTATCTCAATAAGTTTATGATTATGAAGACCCAGGCCTAATCCACATACACAGAAAGAATGAAAATACTGGAATAAAGCATAAAGTTAACAAGTTCCCTTGGTGATATGACTGCAAGATCTCAGAACTTGGTGGAAGAATGATTGGCCTTAGACATTCCATGCTCTTTTCTTTGTGGTCCCTTTCCCTTCATGCACAATTTTAGTACAGCTAAAGTGGGATATACATTGAAGTGTTTTTCTCCATCCAACTGAGCCACAACAGGTATCATGCCACTCTCTGTAACTGGTAACAATTTTTCTAATGAAATTTACAATTATTTACTTGTTTGCAGAGTTTTGTGATGTTATGGTTTCTCAGGAATCTGCTGTCCTTCTAAGTTGACACCTGACCTGATGCTGATAAAGTTGAGAACTGTGTTACTGTGAAGAGTGCTCTGTGACAATTTGGCTTCCTTGAAGACTAAGTTTTTAAAATGTCACTGAATAAATAATTGCCTTTCTCTTGGCTCTAAACTCACTGCCACTTTAGTGGCACATACCCAAATACATAGAAACATAAGAACTTTCCTTTGTTTAGCACTCAGACATTGTGGACATGAGTCAGATGAGTCAAATGTCCACCTAATAAAGTTCTCTTGTTTTCTCATTTGTCCCTTAATTTGAATTTTGCAACACAACTGCCACTATAATGTATACATCAAAATTTTTATGTGGATAAAATACTGTCTGACATTTTTGAGGAGCTTTGTAAATGTTAGCTATTATTTTCATCATTCCACTATCATCCATATCTTTTATCATCATTCAAATTTGAAAGTTTAGAAGTGAAATCTAGGTAGCTGTCTTCAAATTAGTTTAAGACTAAGCTTGCTTTAAGGCAGTGGTCTTGGAATTATTGATCAGAAGCCTTTATAGAGAGGGAAAATGATGGTATATCTGTACTCTATTAGTTTATATATTGCAAATAAACTAAAATTTACACAAGAAGTTCTAATCTTATCACACAATTAGGTTGCCATTTAAACATTGTGTGATTTTATAGTCCACTAGCTAAATGAGCACATTATCAAATAGTGCTTACATTGAATTCTCAATCTTCTTAATTTCTTGTTTTTCTTTCATTACTTTTTCTTTCTTTTGTTGTATTTATGTTACTTGAGACTGAACTTAGAAATCACTGAACGTAGCCTTTTTAATTTAGTTTTTATTGGAGAATAAGTCTTGGTAAGTTATCAAGGTGAGCCTTCAAACATAGGCTCTTCCAGCTTCAGTAGCCAGAATTATCATTTTGGGGCATCAAGCCAGGTACAATGATGATCACATGGAAAACTAATAGAAAGTTAAGAAATTTTGATGTGACTGAACTATTAGGAAACATTGGATAGTTCTCATAAGAAAGAAAAGACAAGGAAGAAGTCAAGATGGCCAATCAGTGAGCAACAAAATACAAAGCCTCCCAGGAGAAACAATTCATATGCCAGAATAAAACATCCTGGAGAGACCCAGACAGAAGGAGATGGATCCTCTTGACACATTAAGAAATTAAAATGTAAAAAAGTTTGTCAAATACATCAGGAATACAACTGAAACAGCTACAAATTACGGGACACAGCATTTTTGTTTGCGGTAACCCACCAAGGTGGCAACAGCCTGAATCCGCGCCAGCCAGCAGAGCTGCTCAAACTCCTTTCTGCTGCCACTCACAGGAACCACAGCAGTGCTGAAGTTTGGGGGGTTGGTGAGCCCAAAGGAGAGCACAGCCGTCACAGCGATCTTTATTAATCCACATTCAGTGCTGGGAATGAGACCCCCCCAAGGGAAGGGTGCTACCAAATGGATGACATGTTGGAATTGGGCAAGAAGAGCCTGAACTGGGAGTGACAGTGACTTCAGTTGGTTCCTCCCTTTTCAGAGCAGATTCATGGGATTTTCTAGGACTGGGCTGCAACCCTGGCCAATACCCAATGAGCCATTCCAAATCGATTCCCGGTGTCCAGCAAGTACTAACCAGGCAAAGCCCTGAAATTTGGTTGGACCAGTGGGGAAGGGCAGGCATAAACAGCTGCTGCTTACACCTCAGTGACAAGAACAGGCAGGAGAGGGTGAAGTTCCCTCACCAGCATACTTCAGGGGAAAAGTAGCCAAGAGAGAAGGGGGCTTGGACCTGCACTGTAACCTGTGTGGAGGAAGCCAGGGCCATGACAGGAGAGAGGCTAACATTTTGTACTACAAAACATACAGCAAAAGACTAAATGATTAAACATATAGCAGCCTTGGACTAAATGATGAAAGTGGCAAGGTGCTGATCCAAGGCTGGGTTTTTGTTTTGCTTCTTAAAGCAAACAGGAGACTTAATCAAACACAGTGAAAAGTAGAGAAACAGGTGAAAATCAATCCAGTTTGGCTCTCTGCAATTCTCAATATAACAAAGCAAACACTGGAGTGGAAAAATTTTATACCAGAAGCCTAGAGCTACTTGTAATCAGTGAATGTAGTTATTTTTTGAAGTCCCTTTTAAGTAAGCAAACACATAGGGATATTAACACTCATTCTTATTCTCATGGGGGTGTAACTCGGTGGCAGAGCATATGCATGAAAGTCTCGAGTTCAATTCTCTTTTGTGGGGTGGGGGGACTCAAGCCAGATGAAAGGAAAAAACCCAATGTTTTTCTGTTATTGAAAGCTTTTTGGTCTCAGTGGCAGGCACAAGGACCTAGACTGTCTCCAACATCACAATTTAAAAGAAAAAAACTTATGATAAAATACTATTTTACTTTGAATAGCAAGAAAATGTTCAAAAGGGGAGAATAAGGGAGGGGGAGGGAAAAAGGAAAGAAAAGTTAAAAAAAAGAGAGAGAAGGGAAAAATAAAAATGAAGCTTTTGTAAACACAAAGTTTAGGTGTTGAAGGGAATGGGAAAAAGAAACAAGTTGTATCTTATAGAGGTACAAATTCTCTCTCATGAATATCATCATTATGTGTGTTTATAATGTACCAATGAAATCTTACTAGAGAAAGAAATGCTATCTTACTTAATGTTTCTTATTTTCAGAAGAGGTTGTCTTTTAACTACACTAGGAAATAGACTAATGTATCAACCAAGAAGTACTTTTATTGCTGTAGATGAGACCTGTGGTTCTGAGGAATAAAGATGAGGTGTGAGCAAGTTGGTAGAATCACAAATGAAAGTCCTGCTTGGATATGGGCTGTTCTCTATAATCCACAATCTACTGGCCTTGTGCCCAATCCTGTCACACTGAATAAATCCTGGTTTGGGGGAATTTGATTGTTTTGGACTTTTGACTTTTTTTTTTTTTTTTGAGACAGGATCTCACTATGTAGTTCAGGCTGGTCTCGAATTTATAGTGACCCTCCTGCCTCGGCTTCCCAAATCCTGGGATTACAGGTGTGCACCACCACACCGGGTTTATTTTGAGACATGGTCTCCTTATAGAACCCAGGCTGCTTTGAACTTGTGGCAATCCTCCTGATTCAACCTTCCAA
Organism: Hydrochoerus hydrochaeris; assembly: GCA_004027455.1. Taxonomy (NCBI): domain Eukaryota; kingdom Metazoa; phylum Chordata; class Mammalia; order Rodentia; family Hydrochaeridae; genus Hydrochoerus; species Hydrochoerus hydrochaeris. The sequence continues at coordinate 15,344 of PVLA01013838.1, read as the reverse complement.
GTACTGTGATTACTTACAGGCATGTGCCACCATTGCAGGCTTGAATGAGTGTCCAGTATTAAATTCTGAATAAGAATACAAAAATGAGACACAATATAGTTCAAATCAAGGTTTAGGGTCAGGTGTGGTGGCACATGGCTACAATCTTAGCATTCAGAAGCCTGAGGCAGGAGGATCACTAGTGTTTTAGACTGGTGTGAGCTACAAAGGGAGTTCAAGGCCAGCCTATGGCACAGTGAAACCCTGTCTCAAAAAGACCAAAAGAAAAAAAAAAGTTTTAGGGAATGTTTTCAAAACTATTTTAACTGCCAACTTGATCTATGGTTACAAAAGTCTGGATTCTTTAACAACTCAAAAAATAAAAAAAAATGTGTTACTTTCTGTAGACAAGGGTGCATTTCAGGGTAAAGATCATGCTGTCTTATTCACACCTATCAAATACATAAAAATTCACAATGAGACTCCAGGAACAGAAAAAAAAAAAACAGCACAGGATACAGACTGGTTTCTCTTCCAACATTATTGTATTTGCCTCCTGAAGACAATATGTTTTGTTTATTTTCTGACTTGAAGATTTATTTTTATGACTTTATGAAACAGAGAAAATATACTCTTGGGGAAGTGGGGTGGAGAGCTGACCCCATTTAGTGGCCACCACAGCACTGGAGTTGAGAGGCCAGCCTGGGAAAACTATGCATGGCCATGGGGACAGCCACAGCCTGATGCTCAGCTGGCCATTCCTGCGTGCTATGCAAAGCAGCTATGAGTCCAACCCATGGTCATTTAGCTCACTGCCAAACAAGTCCCACTTATCCTGAAGAGTCAGTCAGCTCATTGCCTGCACTCGGTTTCTCTGCTTGGTGTTGGCACTGTCCATCTCTGTGGTTCCTCTTCATGCCCACCAGTGTCCATTGGTGCATGCATGCTTGCGAAAAGTTTCTCCCAAATGGCCAGCTCCCACGGACTTCATCAAAATACCTGCACACCTTGTTGCTCATTGCCTCCTGGTATTTCCGAATGAGTTTCTGCTTTTCTTCTTTCTCCTCCACCCAGTACTCACTTGGAATGACAAAGTTAGATGTGATCCAGCTTTTGGGGCAGGACTTTACCACCTTGCTGTCAAACTGCTTAGCACTGCTGGACTCTCGGACACATTTGAGACAGTAGGTGTGGTTGCGGTTAGAGAGGATGCCGAAGCGACGCTCGCTGGGTCTGGCTTTCTCATACACCACCTCCATGCAGATGTCGCACATCATGTCCTTGCTGCACTGCACAGCAAAAGGAAGCTCCATATCCTTCTCATGGGTCTCAATGCAAGACTTTATGTGCTGGGACCTCTGGGCTCTATCTGTCAGGTGCAAGGCCTGCAGCCGAAACATGTCACAGGCATCGCCGTTCAGGTACATGCAGTTCTCCTTGTTGTGGCACTCTCCCACAGCAGCGTAGTGGCAGACCTGCTGTTTGGTCTCCACTGCAGCAGGCTCCTTTTGTGACTCAGCCTTGGGTGCCCATCCCTGTGCAGAAGCCTCTGCACAGGCAGGGGCGATGTGACCATGGCATGGCTGCCCAGGCACAAATTCAATGGCACTTGCCCAGTCCTTGGAACCTGGGCCTATGGCTGGGAAGTTCAGGGTTTTGGACTCAGCCTCACCTGTATTCTTCTCCACAAGTGGTCCAGTGATGATGGAGGAAAGACTTGAGGCAACAGCAAGGGATGATTTTACAGTTACATCTGCAGCAGCTGCTTCATCCTGTTTCAGTGGCTTGCTGTGCTCACATCTGCAGCGTCTCCACAAACACAGTACCCTTGCTGGAAACACTTGCATAATGCACGGCGGGGACTGTTGGAGAGGTCACGTGAGCAGCAACAGTTATCTCCTTCCTTACAAACCCCACGCATGAAATATCTTCCTTCCCCACCGGGGAACATGTTCTCACTGCTGCTGCTGTGGCTGTGCTCAGGAGATGACAGAGCTGTTGAAGTCTCACCAGTCTTTTGCTTCCTTCTAGGTTGTTCTAGAGTAACTTGCTTTTTCTGTTTTAACTGGTCGCCAGCTTCACTGTCAGAATTGCTGTCTTAAGAGTTTGAAGGAAGAAGTTCCTTCACATTAGCCATTGACCCTCACATGTGGTCCACAATATGTTTTAAAGTAGAATATTCCTTAAGGTTGTTCCAACTCCTACAGTTTTACACCTTTCAAATTTTTACAGGTATTCTTCATTATCACTTTCAAACACAAAGACAAAGGCATTGGATACTTGGATAAACACACAGGAAGCAGTCTTCTCACTATTAATGCTGCGACACACCACTCCACAGAGTCTACAATCCTTTTTAAATTCCTTTCAATTTCTTTTGAGTCATCTACTCTTATTATTCTGGGTTGCTTTTTGTTGTTTGTCAGTTCTTTTTCTGTTTTTTTTTCTTTTTTCTGTCTTTTTTTTTTCTCTTAAATTAAGAAAAAAAGAAAATCACCTTGGACAGATGTTAACCGCATTCCTCCAAAGCTGCTCTTCCCTCTACTTTCACATGGTCTCCTGAGTACTCTAGGATTTTACTAGACCTAAAAGTGGCAAATTCCCATGGGTCAGTTCTGCATTTCACTCTTCATGGTTCAGCTTTTTGTTGCGTGTTAATAGTGTAGTGGCATTATTCTGTATCTTTCTGGTACTTTATCATCATAACATTGTATGAGATTAATCTGTATGATATATTTCCTTTCTGTTGTTTTCCAGATAAAGAGTGTGTGTGTGTGTGTGTGTGTGTGCACACGCATTTATAAATGGTGCCCAGGGCTTTATCCATCTTTAATAGTGAACACTACCACTGATCTCACCCACACCCAGTCCCTGAGATGTGTATCCCTCTATTTCTGTCGAGGTAGAACAAGGAACTGTGGTCTCACCTTAAAGTTCCAGAGTTGCTTGTTCTGCAGTTTTCATAGTGTTCCTTCTTTCCTCAGGATGGTAAATTCGGACTCCTTGGCCCTTTTACTTTCTTACCAGCTCAATTAGTATTGTACTTCTCTAGCAGTCTCTCCTTAATGAGGCCTTTGCCTTGCAAGCACATTTTGGCCCTGAGAACTGAGTGCTTACAAGCATCACACTGCTCCACTACATCTGTGCTTACTTTGGAGTTGGAGTGAGCAAAGGTCCTTCCAGGTTTGCTTCTTATTCTCACAACAGTTTTGGGAGCATTACTCAGTTTTGATGATGATGCGACAGTGTTTAAAGTGTCCAGTCTATCATAATTCTTTCTGTACTTTTATCACTCTTTCTTGCATAGTTTTATTATTATGAATTTCATCTTATTCAAATTTCAGAAACCTGCCCTGTCTCCTTAGAAATTCAGAAGTATAGGAGCAAAGGCATGTTTGTAATCACAGCACACTGAAGCCTAGGCAGGAGGATCTTTAAAATTTAAAGGCTATCCCTGGCTAGATGGCAAGAAATTTCTAGCACTCAGACAATAATTTAACCTGATGTGCCACCATCTTGTTCTGTATGCGCCATTTTAAAATAAGTTTCTGCTAAATTTCTGTTTCTTGCATAAGTTTCTGTTTCTTGCTCAAAGAGATAAGTTTCCTTTTCCCCAAACTGATGCTCACTCGTGAACAACCAATCAGCTCTTCCTCTCCTATGACCTCCCCCTCCCCATACTCACTCTAAAGACATCCTCCCTTAGCTGTGAGGCGCGCAATCTCAGGATCAATCCATACAGACCGCATCGACAGGCTTGGCAATAAAACTCCTTTGCCCTTGATCAATGGGCTTCTTGGTTTTCAAGTTTGTAAGCGAGCTATTACATTTGGGGGCCTGTCCGGTATGGAGGCTTAGTCCCCACTGACCCAAATTGAATCATTTTGTTCATCTGGACCTTCAATAGTGCATAATTATTTTGTTCCTTCTGGAGGGTTTTGATGGCGTGCCACACCTAGGTTCAAATTAGGAGACAGGACGCCCTCGGTTTGGAAGTTGAGTCAACGGGTGAAAGGCCAGAACAGTTGGTTTAGGGCTGACAGCCCACTTTGTATTTGTGTTCTGCCTCTCCACCCTGACCCACTACATTTGTTTTTGAGCCCTCCGGTCGATCTAAAATCTAGCAATCTAAAATCTAAAATTGAGGCAAGGAGTTCTCTTTTTGACTGCAGTCTGTTGTTTGTTGTATGTCGCTAGTCCCTTGGGTTGCTAGTCCCTTGTTTGTTGTCTATTGATCACCATGCTTGTTCCTTAACCCTTTTACTTTTAGGAGAATAAACCATGGGACAGACCAAACCAAGGAACCACCCACTCCCCTGGCCCTGGTTCTTGACCATTTCAAAGATTTCAAAAGACGTGCCGCTGGCTATGGGGAAGATGTATATAAGGGGAGATTAATGATTTTTGTTTTGCAGCAATGGCCGGCGGGGACCAGAGGGGTCTGGCCCTCATCTGGATCCTTTGATATGGCCACAGCCCAAGCGGTCCGCTGGTATGTCTTCAGACCCCTGGCACATCCTGACCAAACTGTCTACATTCAGATCTGGATAGGCATTATCTATGAATCTCCACCCTGGATTACACCTCCGCAGGGAGAATTCATAGCGGCGCTCAAACCGAAAGTAAAACCAAACCAGCAACCTACAGCGCCTCCTCTGATCCTCGCATCGGAAGAAGACCCCCTAGACGAGCTTCCATCCCTCTTTCTGCCTCCCCCATAGCCAGCTTCCCCCTCACAACCGCTCCCGATTCCACTTCCTCCTCCCCTCCACCTAGTCTGATCCTCCACCCAGTCAGATCCGCACACGTGGCCACCCCCGCCCCAGCAGAACCCCAACCAAGAGCTCCTTCTGAAGCTGTTTCCCTCTGCCCCCTGCAAGAGGTACCAGTGCAAGGTGGAGGCTCTAAGTTTGTTTACACCCCTTTTTCCACCTCTGATCTCTACAACTGGAAAAGCCAAAACCCTCCTTTCTCTAAGGACCCCGACAGTCTGATAAATCTTCTAGAGTCTCTTTTTTCCACACACCGTCCCACATGGGACGACAGCCAACAAATATTCTGAGTTCTTTTCACTGCAGAGGACCGACTAAGTGTCCTCACTCTGGGTCAAAAGAATGTTTGAGACCCAGATGGAACCCCCTCAGTAGATCTACAGAGTAGAACATGGCTTCCCTTCTTCACGCCCTAATTGAGACCCAAACGCAGACACAGGTAAGGATGCTTTAGACCAATGTCGCCAAAGGCGTCTAGATGCAATCTGAGGGGCTGCTAAAAAGCCTACTAATTGGTCAAGAGTAACTGAGGTAAGGCAATTGGCAGAGGAATCACCAGCCGTGTTCCTAGAGCCCCTCCTGGAGGCCTATCGGTTATATACTCCCATTGATCCATTGGCCCCAAAGAATGCCAGGGCAATTAACATCGCCTTTGTGTCCCAGTTGGCCCCCGGATTTAGGTGCAAATTACAAAAATTGGAAGGATTTGAAGGGATGTATCTCAGCCAGTTAATTGAAGTTGCTCTTAAGGTCTTCGAAAACCAACAGAGCTTACAAGAAATAACCATTAGAAAAATGACCAAAGTTCTTGAACTGCTCTGTGAAAGAGAAACCAAAAGGGGTAAAATTAAGGGGCAACACCCTCTCCTAGATAAAAATCAATGTGCTTACTGTAAGGAGACAGGTCATTGGCATAAGGATTGCCCAAAATTGAAGGAAAAGTTAAAACAAGATGCCAAGACACTAATGTCCCAACAATGAGGACATCAGGGCTCACTGCCACACCCTGGGCCTCAGATAACTCTCAAAGTGGGGGGGGGGCAACCTGTAGATTTCCTGGTGAACATGGGAGCCACCTCTTCAGTCCTGACCACACCCCTAGGTGAACTTTCAGAGAACAAAGTAAATGTAATTGGAGCCACTGGAGGACACAAATCTTACCCTAAGATGGTTGCTAGTTTCACCCGCCCAGGTCATAAAATGACTCACCATGAATTTCTGTGGGTCCCTGAATGCCCAGATCCACTTTTAGGGAGAGATCTGCTCCACAAGTTAAAGGTACAAATTGACTTTCAGACTGATAAACCAGAATTAAAATTTGGCACAGAACCACACACAGGAAAGGCTGTTCGGGTAATGGCCCTCTACCCAGAGGGTGAAGGACATCTCTTAATAGAAGACAAGAACCCAGTTTCAACTAATAGTGAGTTACTTACTCGGTGGCAGAGAGAGAGCTGTTCCCAAGGTCTGGGCCGAAAATAATCCTCCTGGGTTGGCTATAAACCAGGTACCTCTGGTTATAGAACTGTTGCCACAGGCTACCCCTGTCAGCCCCCCACCTGAAAAGGAATTAAGACTCACATTCAGAGACTAAAGGAAAATGGCATCTTAATTCCTTGTGTTTCTCCCTGGAATACACCCTTGCTTCCAGTACAGAAACCAGGCACACAAGACTATCACCCAGTACAAGATCTATGAGAAGTCAACAGGCAAGTGGTGACTTTGCATCCTACTGTTCCTAACCCTTACACCTTGCTGAGCCTACTTGACCCAGACTGTACCTGGTATTCAGTACTAGACCTCAAAGACACATTCTTTACCTTGCTGATTGCTCCAGTAAGTCAACCTGTCTTTGCTTTTGAATGGACAGACCCTGATATGGGGGTCACTGAACAGTTAACATGGACTTGATTGCCATAAGGGTTCAAGAATGCCCCCACCCTCTTTGATGAAGCACTAGCTAGGGATCTACTGGGATTCAGGGAGTGCCACCCAGAGGTCACATTCTTACAGTATGTGGATGTTTTGCTCATAGCCTCCCCTACTTATGAACTATGCTTAAAGGCCACCGAGCAGCTGCTGATGACTTTGGGTCAGCTGGGGTACAGAGTCTCAGCTAAAAAGCCACAATTATGCCAGAGTACTGTAACCTATTTGGGCTATAGGTTACATAAAGGCAAAAGGGCCCTATCTGACCAGAGAGTTCAGGCCATATTACAAATCCCCACCCCAAGGACTAAAAAACAGGTACATGAGTTCTTGGGAGCAGTGGGATACTGTAGACTCTGGATCTTAGACTTCACAGAGATGGCTAAACCCCTGTATGATTCCCTGAAGGGAGATACCCAAAGACCCCTGGAATGGACTAATGATTGTGATGAGGCCTTCTGCCAACTTAAACGAGCCTTGACCCAGGCCCCAGCCTTGGGACTCGCAAACGTGACCAAACCCTTCACCTTATATGTTGATGAACAATGAGGCATTGCAAAAGGGGTCTTGACTCAGGAACTAGGACCCTGGCAATGACCCATAGCTTACCTCTCAAAAAAACTTGACCCTGTGGCCAGAGGATGGCCACCTTGTCTCAGAATTCTGGCAGCAGTGACCTTACTCTTAAAGGAAGCCAAAAAGCTCAGATTTGGACAAAGGCTCACCATAGTAACCTCTCACTGCCTCGAGACTCTTATCAAGGCCCCGCCTGAAAAGTGGCTATCCAATGCCAGGATCTTACATTACCAAGCCCTGCTTTTAGATCCAGACTTAGTGATTTTCAAAACATCCTCAGCCTTAAACCCTGCCACTCTTATGCCCGAAGATGACTCTACAGTTCCCCTCCATCAGTGTACTGATCTCATTGAGAGACATCAAAACCTTCTAGCTGATCTGTCTGACCTTCCTTTGAGCAACACTCCGAACTACTTTACTGACGGAAGTAGTTTCATCTGGGAAGTAAGCGAGTAGCGGGGGCAGCGGTGACCACTGAGACTGAGGTACTTTGGGCCAAAAGGTTAGATCCTGGGACCTCAGCCCAGCGGGCAGAACTCATTGCCTTAACTGAAGCCCTAAAAATAGCAACCAGAAAAAAGGCAAACATCTATATGGATAGCAGGTATGCCTTTGCTACTGTCCATGTCCACGGGGCCATATATCAGCAAAGAGGTCTCCTAACCTCAGTAGGATCAAAGATCAAAAATGTTCCCCAGTTCCTGGACCTCTTGACAGCCGTACGGCTACCACAACAAGTGGCTATCATCCATTGCAAAGCCCACCAAAAACGGGATGATCCGATCATAAGAGGAAACAATTTGGCTGACCGCACAGCCTGAGAAATAGCCACTACATCAGAGGGGACCACTGAGGATGCAGCGGTTTTATTGCTGATCCCTCCGACCTTACTGGAACTGGTCTATACCCAAAAGGACCGTTATTTGGCTGCCCAGTTAAAAACAAAGCCTAACCTCCCAGGAGGATGGTTCCAATTACCCGACAAATGAGTGTTACTGCCCAAAACATTAGGGTGAGAACTGATCTGCCAGACTAACCAGTCTACTCATCTAGGGGGAACAAACCTTGCTGAACTATTTAGAAACAGGTTTTTCATTCCCCACCTAACCACGTTGACCGCATCCATCAGCTCTAGATGCCCACAATGTCAACTGGTTAACCCAAAGAAGCAACAAAACATGGAAACTATCAGATACAAGGGGACTACTCCAGGAGAACATTGGGAAATTTGCTTCACTGAGATGAAAAAGCCTGGCCTCCAGGGACATCAATACTTACTGGTGTTAGTTGATACCTGCACTGGCTGGGTTGAGGCATATCCTACCAAGTCCAAGTCAGCCTTAGTGGTAGAAAAAATGCTCCTATATGACGTAAGCACTCAATTTGGCTTGCCCTCATCTATGAGGTCTGACAATGGCCCAGCTTTCATAGCTCAAGTTACCCAAAAGCTTGCCCAGCTCCTAAAAATCAATTGGAAATTACATTGTGCATACTGATCACAAAGCTCAGGACAAGTAGAGCAAATGAACCAGACCTTAAAGGAAACACTTGCTAAGTTGATTCTGCAAACTGGTGATAATTGGGTTAGCCTCCTTCCCTTTGCCCTCTTAAGAGCTCACTGTACCCCCTATGTTGCTGGTATAACCCCCTTTGAAGCCCTTTATGGTTGTCCCCCTCCTTTAATCCCTATGCTCTCAGAAGATAAGTTAGCTGAACTCACTAACCAAGATCTTATTAAGTCCCTGCAAACAAGTCAGCCCATATTGACTTCCATCCATCAGCTGTTCAGACAGGAGCATCCAAACCCTTCTGAAGAGACTCATCTCCAACCATCCATCGATCCTGGAACATTGGTTCTGATTCGATGACATCATTGAGAGTCCCTTGAGCCCCCCTGGGAAGGACCGTTCACTGTGGTGCTCAGCATGCCAACAGCAGTTAAGGTGGCTGGAAAGACTGCCTGGATCCACCATTCTCATGTAAAACAGGTTGACACCACAGGAGAAAAACCCCAAGATAAATGGACTGTGCTACAGACTGGTAATCCCCTTAAGATAAAATTGACTAAGAGTAACACCAAAGTCCTCCCACAATGAGCCCTCTAGTTGTTATTGTTCTTCTAAACCTGTTGCTACAAGCATGGGGGGGTTTCAGACCACAGGTTGACACCAGGGGGGGCCTTAAGGGTGGCATATGGAAATCCTTGTGACTGCAAAGGGGACACCCTTGTCTCTGGCCAACGCATTCCCCCATATACCCAGAGTGTAGACTGTGAAAACAAAATGGCTTACTTACACTCCCAAGTGGGAATGACCATGTTTTCCATGAGATGGCTCTGTGCCAACAAGCCTCAAATGAAATTTACTGCAAAAACCCAATGCCTGTGCATCACTTTTCAGGAAACCATGCATTCAAGTTATTATGATGAAGTGCAGGAATGCTCAGCAGGTGGAAAAAATTACTTCACAGCCAACCTCAAATCCACCTGCAAAGGCACCTTTGGAGGGGATTGGGAAACACAACCCTGTGCTGGGAAAACATCCACCAAATATGCTATTGCTGGCTGTAGGGGAAACCCTGGACAAAATGCTTGTTGGAACCAGGTGGCACCCCCTCATATTTCAGATGAGGGAGGGTCCCAAGACATAGCCAGAGAACAACAAATTAAAAACTGGATTGAGGAACTCACACCTAAGATCCTTTACCATCCCCTAGCCTTGCCCAGATCCAACAAGGTAACCTTGGATCCCCAAACCCAAAACTTGCTTCAAAGCACCCACAAAGCCCTAAACTTGACCAATCCAGACCTAGCAAGCAACTGCTGGTTATGCCTAGCCCAGGGAACCCATAGACCCCTTGCCTTACCTGTGAATTTGACATTAGCACAGAACAATGCTAACAGCTGCAAATTAAACATCCCCCTTACAGTATAGCCCATCTATTTTGAAAAGGGGGTAACCTGTATCCAGGGAGTGCCCTATAATAATAGTCCTAAAACCTCTATAGATGTTGGTAAATTCTCCTTTTGTAATAGCACAGTAATAAACTGGACCCAGTCCCCATGCTTGGGCAAAGGAAAAGTCTTTATCTGTGGAGGAAATTTGGCCTACACCACCCTACCAGCTAATTGGTCAGGGCTTTGTGCCTCAGTTGTACTGCTACCAGACATAGACAATATACCTGGAAATGAGCCAGTCCCAGTCCCCAGCCTCGACTTTTTGTCTCAAGTTGACTAAAGAGAGGCATAACTTTAATTCCTTTAGTAGTTGGACTGGGACTCACTGGCACACTAGCTGGCTCGGCTGGATTAGGTATGTCCATCCACTCATATGTAAAGTTGTCAAATCAGCTAATAGATGATATTCAAGCTCTGTCCAGCACCATCCAGGATCTCCAGGACCAAATAGATTCTTTGGCTGAAGTAGTTCTACAAAACAGGAGAGGCCTTGGCCTACTTACTGCAGACCAAGGAGGCATCTGCTTGGCATTGCAGGAGAGGTGCTGCTTCTATGCTAACAAGTCTGGTATAGTTAGAGATAAAATTAAAAATTTACAGGATGACCTAATTAAGAGAAAAAGACAGTTATATGACAACCCACTGTGGAGCACCTGGAATGGGATTCTGCCCTATCTTCTCCCCTTGCTAGGGCCCCTGTGTGCTCCTCATGGTAGTCACTATAGGACCCTGTATAATAAATTGCATATGCATTTTTATTACTGAACAGATGCAGAGTACTCGGTTAATGGGTCTGAGAACTCAATATGAGCTCCTCCCTCACTAAAATGAGCCAAATATTTGGCTCAAGTAACAACATCAGAGGGGAATGTAGTACTCAGACAATAATTTAACCTGATGTGCCACCATCTTGTTCTGTATGCTCCATTTTAAAATAAGCTTTGGCAAATTTCTGTTTCTTGCATAAATTTCTGTTTCTTGCTCAAAGAGATAAGTTTCCTTTTCCCCAAACTGATGCTCACTCCTGAACAACCAGTCAGTTCTTCCTCTCCTATGACCTCACCCTCCCCATACTCACTCTAAAGACATCCTCCCTTAGATGTGAGGCGCGCAGTCTCAGGATCGATCCATAGAGACTGCGTCACCAGGCTTGGCAATAAAACTCCTTTGCCTTGATCAATCAGGTTCTTGGTTTTCAATTTTGTAAACGAGCCATTACAACATTGTCTCAAGAATCATGACTTCATAAATAAATGAATGAGAAAAAAGAAATTCTGATGTAGCAAAACAGACATTTTCCATAAATTTATAGAAAAGACTGGTGGGTGAGAATTAACTGAACCTCACAATTTTCGTAAGGCACACCCAGGTCAATTGAATTAGAATAGGGTGGGTAAGACCCACCCTAGGGTGGATCCTCACCTCAGTGGCATAAAAGGAATACCAGGAAGAGTCACTTCTGTTTCCACAAGAAGCTCTTTCTTGCTCAAACCTTGGAATTCATATCCTTGCTTCCAGCACAGACACATCAGCCTCCTGAAAGGAATTTAGACAGGACTCAACAAGGCTTCATATTTTCAACTCTATCCCTTTTGGTAAGCTATTTCTTTAAGTGATTAAAAAACAACTCTGAATTGACTTATTTACTAGAAAATCACAGTAAACCTATTTCTAAATAATTATTTCTTTTAATCTACAAATTAGACTCTCTACTTTGTGATTGCCATACTGCCCTGCCTATCTTGAACTGCTGACTGGACTGAAATCGCTACCACCTGGTGAAGAAGAAATTTTTTTCCTGTGACTCGACAAACCTTGTTACACTTTCACACGGGTGATGTTAAGGGTTTCCAGTACCCCAGCCCAAGGAGAAATGTCACGTGGGACAGCAGTGGACAGCAAGTACACCACAGATATCAAATTAGTGAACATGTCCTTTCTGTGGACCATTAATAACATTAGCTTTTGCCTAAAGGAAATGGGTGACTCCATTCAAAGTTCAACCTTTTCACCTGAAGGAAATAATAAATTGAAATGGTGCTTACGTGTATACCCAAAAGGGGCTAATGAAGAAAGCAAAGATTACCTTTCCCTCTACCTGGTACTGATCAGTTGTCCAAAGAGGGAAGTTCTGGCAAAATTCACCTTTTACATTCTGAATGCCAAAGGAGAGAAAACAAGAGAGACGTCGAGTCAACAAGCTTATAGATTTGTTAAAGGAAAGGACTGGGGATTCAGAAAATTCATCCATAGAGAGTTTCTTTTGGATGCAACCAATGGACTTCTCTCCGATGACAAGCTTTCCTTTTTCTGTGAAGTGAAAGTAGCACAAGATTCAACCAATATTTCCAGCCAGAACGTCATGAATAGGGTGAAGGTTCCTGAGTGCTGCTTGGCAGAGGATCTAGGAGAGCTGTGGAAGAGCTCCCGGCTCACAGACTGTTGCTTGTGTGTGGCTGGCCAGGAGTTCCATGCTCACAAAGCCATCTTAGCAGCTCGCTCTCCAGTTTTCATGGCTCTGTTGGAACATGAAATGCAAGAGAATAAAAAGGACCGAGTTGAAATCAGTGAAATGGGGCCTGAAGTTTTTAAGGAAATGATATCCTTCATTTACACTGGAAAGGCACCGAACCTAGGCACGATGGCACCTGAACTGCTGGCTGCTGCAGACAGGTTTGGTCTGGAGCGTCTCAAGCTAATGTGCGAGAACCACCTCTGCAGCAAGCTCTCTGTCGAGAACGCCGTGGAAATCCTCATCTTGGCTGACCTCCACTCTGCATATCAGTTGAAAACTTGGACACTGGATTTCATCAACTATAATGTTTCTGACATCCTGGAGACCTCCGAGTGGAAGTCCATGGTGGTATCACACCCTCACTTGGTGGCTGAAGCCTACCGCTCTCTGGTTTCCATGAAGTGTGATTTTTTGGGACCCCCATGCAAGCATCTGAGGCAGTGCTAAGATCCCACTTATCCATTTATCTTCCCAAAACTGTGGCCAATTTGCTGCCAGTGAACCCTGACTCGATAGGGCAATCTGTGGAAATTTCACTCTTATGTGAGGAAACACAGAATTGTGCCTCTCTAGGAGTAGATGGGACCCCCTCTTAAGTTCAGAAAAAGAAGATGGGATCTTTAAAATTTAGGAGAAATGTAACATGCTAAGTGAAGAGACTGTCACTTAGATGCAAACTGAAATATAGCTTTTATAATATTGTCCACATTGATTGTTTCAATGTTGGTGCCAAACTGGAACCAACACCCCTAGCAATGAGAAAGACAAACCTGTGGGGTGGAGCTACCTTCAGAAGTTTTGAGGTACCATGAACTTCACTCAAGAAAGGCAAGATTCCTTCCTGGCTTTCCTTGCCATCACCCACCTCTGGGCACCCCACTTCTCAAAGTGGCTTTTTATCTCTCCCTCTCTTTTTCCTATAAATAAAACTTAATCTTACTTATACAGTTGTTTGACTCCTTATTCTTTTCCTTTATGTTAGAGTCAAAAGCTGGGGAAAATTCCAGGGTGTGCTGGTGACTTCAGGCCTTTCCAGGGAATGGACCATGGAAGTACAACATCACTAATTAACATAGGGGAGGGGAGAAATAAATGACCCAGAACTCAGGCTGCTGAAGCCAAAGGACACTCACATGATGCATGTCTGTGCTTCAGTTGCCCTGCTGAGTGACACAGCATGCAGCCTAAGCACTAATCAGCACATCCTACCAGGGGTAGAGCAAGAAACTATGCCTCAAAGGGAGCAGCCCAATCATCAAGTTCCTGGAGATAAAGGAAAGGGAAATGGTCAGATTTAAGAAAGTGGAAAAAAAAGATAATTAAATGTAGAATCATTTTGTGTATTCCAGAGGAATTCCTGTTGAGGAAGCAAATTTTATTCCTTACAACTACACTAAAACATGGGTGTTTGCCAAAATGCCTTTTCACACTGCAACTTTCAGAAAGAGCTCTCGCACTGTGAGCAATGAATGTTTGCAAGAACAGAATACATGCTTCTGTGCTACCCTGAAAATGAGGAGTAGTGGAAAAAAGAGAAAAGAGGAGAGTCCATCTGAAAAAAATCACTCATGTGGTGCTGTTGTTTTGGAACCACTCAGACACTTTAACAGCTCAGAGCTATCTAAACACACTGAAGGATATGAACCCACTTGTCTTAAAAGGATAGAGTGGGACACACTTATTTAATCATGGCTTAGTGCAGGTAACCACTTATGTATTGGTAATGTCAATCTTTCAGATTATAAATATGAGAAAACAACATGAATAATAATTATGCAATAAATCACAGAAGGTTTTATTCTCTCTTACTGTTTTTTTAATCAGGGGTTGAACTCACAACCTGATACTTACGAAGAAAGTTGTTTCTTTAGCTCAACTTATTGACTGGCTTTCACAGATGTTTTGCATATGTGTGTTCTTTATCCTGTGTCCTCACACATAAAAACTTCCCTTTTGCCCCAGAAGCAGGTTAACTTTGTTAAAAATGGGACAAAATAAGTCAATCAGTATGCATGTATCTTGACAAAAACTGTGGTTCTTAGATATTATGGGAATAAGGATTTTGGCATTTTCCTCTCTGGTTTTGTTTCTCTTCTTTGCTTTGCATCCCATTAAGGAAAATCATAAAGAAAAAAGAAGAAAAATGCGAACTTCATTATTAAGTTATGTGTGAAAATTTTTGCAGGACAGCTTCCTCAGCTGTCCATATCTGATTTGCTGCTGCCTGTGTAGGAATCATTCCAATTGTTTCAGATGCACTCCTCTTTCTATGGGGGAGAATATCCAAATGTTAATTTTTTTCTTTTCAAAAATATAATTACTCTCTTGTAAATGAAATGTGGAGATTAAAAATGATGGGTTTCTATCACTGCCTCAAATGAACAAAAAACAACTGTAGAAAATAATTTACAAGGTGAAGAAACTTCCTCATGGTGAAATGAATGGGGCAGAGTGGATTAGGGCCAGCACAAGACTTCTCATCTTCTCTGAGTACAAATGGATGTTGCAGTGACTTAGTGCCAAGTGCTTCCTAGAGATGGAAATTAAACTGAATGTAGAAATTTACTAAAGAATGCTTTCACTGCATTTCTAGAGAGGAACCAGGCAAGGACTGTAG
>PVLA01013837.1:0-34352 GCA_004027455.1 Hydrochoerus hydrochaeris | reverse complement strand
TTGTTAGATATGTGACATTTATGACATGTATGGCATGTATATGATATATATGTGACATATATGACACATTTATGACATATATATCACTTATGACATGTAGGACATATTAATGACATATATGAGATTTATGATATATATGACATATGTGACATATACATAATCCAGATACCAAAATTCAGTATAAAAATAGTATGTTTAAAATCATCAGAGTAAATAAAGAGAAGACCTATTAATGTAAGCCCATCCAGCTCACAGAAGACTTCTCAACACAGACCATCAGATCACAAAGAGGTTGAAGTGACGTATTCCATGTCTGGAAGGAAAATAACCTCCAGCCGTGATTTATGCACCCTGAAAAATTGTCACTAGAAATGAAATGAGATACATGATTTTTCCATGGCAGAGTGGAACTGGCGAATTTGGGACCAACAATCCAATACTACAGAGAGTACTGAAGTACATTTTAAGAGAGAGAAAAAAATTACTAGGATTTTTGGAACTGTGGCAGAAAGGCCTCAATGAGTGAGGCAGACAGTAGCACAAAGGAAAAAAGAAGACAAACAAAGGCAGAAAATAGCATTGCAGGAATGAGGCAGAGAACGATGGTGAGAATTATGACACATGTGACATGTATGACATTTGTGACAGCTATGACATTTGTGATGTATATGAAATTTATGATATATATGGCCTTTATGACATATATCACATTTATATCTCATAAATGGCATATGTGATTTTTATGATATTTGTGACATAGATGACATATGTGACATTTATGCACAAGATGGTCCACAGGTCCTCCGTGCTCAAGCCCGACTCCAGCCGCCTGGACAACATCAAGTGAGCCCCGGCCCTTCCCTGTCCTGTGCAGTGGGTCCAGGGCTCAGGGGACCCTGCTTGCCTCATCAGCCCCTGCTGTGCGGCACCAGGGAGCTGTGACCCCACAGCCAGCAGGCCCGGGGTTTGGAGGCTGTGGTTGAACCT
The DNA here is from genome assembly GCA_004027455.1 of Hydrochoerus hydrochaeris. Lineage (NCBI taxonomy): Eukaryota > Metazoa > Chordata > Mammalia > Rodentia > Hydrochaeridae > Hydrochoerus > Hydrochoerus hydrochaeris. The sequence goes on along the minus strand of PVLA01013837.1, from coordinate 33,365 downwards.
GGGTCCATGCAAGGGCAGATGAAGAAAATCAGGCTGTGGTGGTGCGGGAGCAGGGTGTCAGGGCGTCACTCAACGGCAGGCAGCGCTGGCCCCTGCCCCAGGCTGCTCTGCCCGGGCTGTGGGGTGGGGGCGCTGCCTCCTCTAGCAGGTCCCTGACCTGCTCCCGCACCCTCAGGTCCTGGGCCCTGGATGCCATCGTGCTGCTCTTCCTCCTGGGCCTCACCTGGGCCTTCGGCCTCCTGTTCATCAACAAGGAGTCGGTGGTCATGGACTATCTCTTCACCACCTTCAATGCCTTCCAGGGCATCTTCATCTTTGTCTTTCACTGCGCCCTACAGAAAAAGGTGAGGCCCACAGCCCGAGGGATGCCACATGCGTTTAAGGTGGAGGGAAGTGGGCACCCCGGGCCAGGGCCCTGAGCAGCGCGGCCACGGCTGCCAGGAGGGGAGCCAGGCTGGGGTCGCAGAAGAGTGCGCAGGACGAGCAGCACCCCTGTGACGGTGCCAGAACTGTGAATTCCATGGTGATAGAAAGGTCCCTTCTAAAATAGATCTGTTAAGAGTCTAAACCTTAAGAAAGAAAACTGTGAAGGAGGGAGTGAGAGGAAGGGCGTGCAGGTGGCAGGCTGGAGACTAACACTCCAGAACCTGACTAAGCCAGCTGTGGTGGCACACACCTGCAATCCCAGCACTCTGGAGGCTGAGGCAGGCCGGTCACCAGACATCCAAGGCCAGCCTGTGCTAGGTCTCAAAAGAAAAGAAACAGAAGCTGAGCTGCAGGGTTTGCAGACTTGGTCCTACGGCACCGGACCGGGCTGCTGAGGCAGAGCCCAGCACTGGTGACAGGCCGAGGCAGGAGCAGGAGGCTGCTGCCTGTCGCCCGCTCACATCTCGTCACCCCCAGGTGTATAAGGAGTACAGCAAGTGCCTGTGTCACTCCTACTGCTGCATCCGCTCCCCACCAGGGGACGTGCACGGCTCCCTCAAGACCTCAGCCATGCGGAGCAGCACCCACTACTACATGGGCACCCAGGCACGGGGCAAGGGGCTGGAGCTGGCTTGGGGCAGTCCCAGGGTGTGCAGTGGCACTGACGCCCACCGTGCATCCTCAGAGCCACATTCAGAGGATGTGGAACGATACAGTGAGGAAGCAGACAGAGTCCTTCATGGCAGGTGACATCAACAGCACACCAACCCTGAACTGAGGTGAGGGGCCTCCCCAGCCACGCTGTGCCTGGCAGCCGTGGGTCTCAGCACAACCCTGGCCCTGGCCCCCCTGTGACTGTGACCCTTGGCAGGTACCATGGGGAACCACATGCTGACCAGCCCCTTGCTGCAGCCCCGGGGCAGCACCAGCCCCTACAACACCCTGATGTGGGCTTCAACCCCCCCTCCCCCATCTTCAACTCCCCAGGTGAGGGTGCTGCAGGGCTGTCCTGGGGGCCGGGGCAGGTTGGGGGACAGAATCTTCTGACTGTTGCCTTCTCTTTTTCTCTTGGCCGGCATGCAGGCAGCTACCAGGAGCTGAGTAAGTGCCCCTTACTGCAGCCTGGCTTTGCACCTCCCGGGGGACCACAGTGGCACCCCCGAAGGCCTCCCTCAGGGACAGTACAGGAAGCCCTCCCACCGAGATGGATGGTGGCGGGGGACTTGGGACCACCGGGTGCAGAAGAGGGTCTGAGGGTCTGGGCTCCTCTCACTGCCACAGAGGGATGCGGCTGCAGAGCCCGGGGTGCAGGGCAGCCCCACTGCCCTTGCCCTCCTGACCGGCCCTCCTGCCCCGCAGAGCACTCCCTGGGAGGCCGGGAGGCTTGCGGCATGGACACCCTGCCCCTGAATGGCAACTTCAACAAGAGCTACTCCTTGCGGAGCTGCAACTTCCTGCCAGGGGATGGGGGCCCTGAGCCTCCCTGGGGCCACAACCTGGTGGATGCCACAGCCTTCGAGAAGATGATCATCTCGGAGCTGGTGAACAACAACCTGCGGGGCGGCGGTGGTGGGGCAAAGGGGCCGCAGCCACCCGAGCCCCCGTGCCGCCTGTGCCTGGGGGCAGCGCTGAGGAAGAGGCCAGGGGCCCTGGGGGCCCCGATCGCGTGGAGATTGAATGTCTCTACAAGGCCCTGGAGGAGCCCCTGCTGCTGCCCTGGGCCCAGTCGGTACTCTACCAGAGCGATCTGGATGAGGCTGAGAGCTGCGTGGCTGAGGGCTGTGCCGCCAGCAGGCCCCTCTCCTCCCTGCCAAGCCGGGACTCCCTCTATGCCAGCGGGGCCAACCTGCGGGACTCACCCTCCTACCCGGACAGCAGCCCCGCTGAGCCCAGCGATGCCCTGCCCCCACCACCTCCCGCGCCACCCCCCCAGGCCCCCCAAAATCTACTGCACCTCATGCCCCCACCTGCCCTGGTGGCCCGGAACCCCCTGCAGGGCTACTACCAGGTGCAGAGGCCTAGCCACAAGGGCTACCTGGTGGCCCTGGGCCTGGAGGGGCCAGGGCCCGATGGGGACAGGCAGATGCAGCTGGTTACCAGGCTCTGAGAGCACCTGAGGACTTGGGCAAGTGGCGCGGCCCAGGAGGTGGCCCCGGGGCAGGGTCCTCTTGGGAGAGCAGTGCAGGTAGTGGCTGGTGACCACTCTCCCACACATGTCCCTCAGCCGTGTGCCCCAGGTCCCCTCTGGGGCTCTGCTGTGGGGGCCCGAGGTGCCAGGGTTCACAGACAGGGTTTCCCAACAGCCACACACACCAGCTCTGCTGGAGGGGCCGGCAAGGAGGGGCTGGAGGTCCCTGAGGAAGAGAGGGGCCTTGCTGCCCCTGCCTCACCCTGCTGCCCCTGGCCAGGCCAAGCATGAGGGCTCCCCAGGCTGGGCGGCCTCCCCAGCTGCAGGACAGAAGGATGGGTGCTCCTGCATGGCAGCTCCCCGGAGCTGGATTCTGTGGTCCCGGCCCAGGCCCAAGCCCAGGCCCAGGCTGAGGGACAGCCAAGTTGTCTCCTGGAACTTTCTCTGAAGCTCCTGCCCTTTTGCTGCCTGCCCGCCCCCAGAGTGTGCCAGTGACCCCTGTGGGGTGACTCCTGACAAAGCACAAGTACCCCACCAGCCCGGCTCCAGGTCTGTGGACCCCATGCTCACTCAGGGGAGCAGATCTCTCCTCTGCCTCTCCCTGGAGAATGGGTCCTAGGCTCTGATCTGTCTCTAGGGGGCCTCTCCCCTGCCTCTCTCCTCCCCCCTTTGCTGTAAATATTTCAACGAAATGGAAAAGAAAAACAAAAAGGCAAAAAAAAATCTCATGATTTGAAGCCACTGGGAGCCCGAGGCCCAGGCCATGTCCGACTCGACTCGGCTGACTCGGCTGTCCTCTCCTGGCAGCCAGGACCCCCAGCAATGCGGCCAGGGTTGGGGTCCGCTGGTCACATCCAGAGACAGAGGCGAAGCAGAAACAAGACCGCAGTGCCCGCCCACCCTCGGGGCAACATCTCACCACCCACCCCAGGACCGGGCAGCCTGCCCCAGGACACTGTGCACCCAAAGATGCTTCTGCCTAGCGGGACGCTGCACATCGCTTCGGGGACGGGACGGGGCAGTGGCTTCCTGGGTCCCTGGGCCCAGATGGGCAGCACCTCACGCCCATTGCCCAAGAGGCGTGCAGCACCTCACCATTGCCCTCCTGTCACCCCCACACACACACAAGTTCCATGAGTCTCAGACATCTCCGGGTCTCAGCCTGCTGCTGCCATGAACTTCTTGGGGTCACATTACGGGGACGGGCTCCAGAGGGAGCTGGAGGAAGGGGACAGGTAGGTGGCCGGGGGACCCTTTTTGCTGCTAGAAAAGCCCCCTCCCTCCTCCTGGGGAGCTGGGCTGGTGCGTCCCCGCCTGCCCCTAGGAGAGAAGGGTCGGACCAAAGACGGCTGTTTGTCCCAGGGGGAGCAGGCGCAGGAGCAGCAGGGTGCAGCTCAGGCTGGGATTTTCCTGGGGGAGCCTTAGCCGTCCCACCAGGACCCGGGGCTGGGTTGAGGGTGTGCATGGAGCCCCCGGGGCAGGCACACCAGGCCGGCACCCCTGAGGGGGGACTGAGTCCCCCAGAACTGAGTCCTCCCCGGCCAGCCCCTCTCCACCTCACCAGACGTGGACAATCAAGGGGAAAGGCTGCGGGCCCGGGGTCACCCTGGCTGCACACAGCACCCTGGTGGGGCTGGGCACCACTGCGGTCCCATGCAAAAAGCCACCCGAGAGCCCGGGGGTCCCAGCCCCAACCAGACCTGGTGCCTTGACACCCCCTAACTGGCACGGTAAAGAGAAGGGTCTCTGTTCCCCCTCCCTGGGCTCCTGGATTCATTGGCTCCCAAACCTTTCTTTTTCTCTGTTTTTTTTTGGGGGGGTTCCACTTGCCTCTTGCCCCTCCCCTCCTGTCACCGCCCCGCCCCATGTCTCTCGCCATCTCCGGGCTCCCCTCCTGCCATCCGCAGCCCCGCTCTGTCCATTCGGGGCTCCCTCGTGGCCCCTGCCCGCCCTCCCCCCTTGGTCTCCTTTTCGACATGCCAAACCAATTTTGGGTCGAGTGCATTTAACAAGAACAAAACAAAAGGCTCATAACAAGAACGTTTCCGAAAAAAACAAAACATTTTAAAAAATTGTTGAGTCAAAAAGTCAAACAATAAAGAAATTAAGATTTCTTGGAAAGACAGAGTGGTGTGACTCATTGGGGGCAAGGAAGGGGCCAGGCAGCTGGAAGGGGTGTGGGGTGGCCAGCCCAGGTGGCAGTGAGCTGGGACAGCTCCAGAGCCACCCACAGCAGAAGGAGCAAAGCAGGTGACCCCGGCTCTAGGAAAAAAATCAAGTCAGAAATAACTTCTTGGATAACTACAAAGATGGTGACCACACTGAAAGACATGCTTAGTGACTCTAGAGAAGACAGAGATTTTTAAAAAGCAAAAGAAAGAAAGAAGAAAAAAAAGAAGAGAAGAGAAGAGATAAAAAGCAAGCGAGGCATGGTGGCTCACACCGGTCACCCCAGCACTCAGGAGGCTGAGGCAGGAGGAGTGCTGTGAGTTCAAGGCCAGCCTGGGCTACACAGTGAACCCCTGTCTCAAAAAGACAAAAAAAGTTTTTAATTTAAACATCCATAAATTCAATGTAAGAAAGGGATATTGAAAGCTGTTAGAGAAAACAAATCACTGATCAAGGAAAAACCGTCAGAGTCACAGCAGACTTAGCAAAAAGCCTCATGGCAGGGAGAACTTGGACTGAAGTTTCAAGCCCTGGGGCAGGCACCTCCAACTCATGGATGGGTCCCCAAAACTGTCTTTCAAAATTGAGGAGAAATAAGAGACCTTCATGACCGAGAATGCCCAAAGAAATTCACGACCACCAAACCAGTGCTCCCAAAATGCTCTGAAAGCCATCCAGAAAGATGACAAGAAGGTGATGAGGTCCACAACCCCGAGGCCCTGGCAGACAGCCCACAGGCAAGGTGGCCACTAGACTGGGAGGGCAGGTCAGTGCTACCAGGCACAGCCCACCATACTTCTAATCTGGTCCTGGGAGCAAGTACCAGCCCAATGCCACATCAGAGAGGGACCCAACCACAAAGGAGAGTGGCAGGCCACTCTCCCTAACGGCTGTAGATGGAAACACCTCGGGCAGATACAAGAAGATTAAAGAAAGAGGATCACACACCATGACCAAGCAGGATTCACCCCAGGGGCACAGGGAGGGTCCAAAATGCACCATCAGGAGCTGGGGTGCAGCTGAGTGGCCCAGGTGGGCACCTGCACAGCAGGCACAAGGTCCTGAGCTCAATTCCCAGCACAGACACACACACAGAAGCTAATAAATACGTGGTATCAACACAGCCAAGGACAAAACCACACAGTCATCTCAACAGACACAGAAAAATCTTTTGACAAAGTCCAATGCCCACTCATGATAAAAACCCTATGGAAAACTGAAATAGACGGTCTTTATCTCAGTCTGATAATGGCCATCTGTGACAAAACAACAGCCAATGTCACACAAAATGGACAAAATCTGAACACTTTCACTCCAAAACCGGGAACAAGACAAGGATGTCCACTATCACCACTCCTTTTCAATATAGTGCTGGAAACACTAGCCAGGGCAATCAGACAAGAGGGAGAAATAAAAGGAGTAAAGATAGGAAAGGAAGAAGTTAAATAATTATTTGTGAATGACATGATACTCCACACAGAAGACCCCAAAAACTAGATTTAATAACCAAATTCAGCAGTGGATTTGGGTCCAATCTGAACTTTCAAAAATCAATAGCATTCCTGCACAGAAATAACATGCTCACTGAGAGAGATTAGGGAACCACCATCTTTCACATAGCATCCAAGAACACGAAACACCTAGGAATCAATCTAACAAAAGAACTAAAAGAACTTTACGTTGAAAACTACAGTACTCTGAAAAAGGAGATCAAAGACAACACCTGAAAATGGAAAGATATTCCCTGTTCCTGGGCAGGCAGAACCAACATAGTGAAAATGGTTATATTTCCAAAACTGTTACACAGACAGTTAACAGACAAAACTGTTAACACAACCCTCATCCAAACTGAAATCCTCACCGTTAGAAAAAACACTCCTAAAATTCATTTGGAGCCAGAAGAGACTTAGAATAGTACAAGCAATTCTGGGCAACAAAGGCAAGGCAGGGGGCATCATAATCCCTGGCCTTAAAGTGTACTACAAAACTGCTATTATAAAAACAGACAGGCAGACCCACCCAGACCCTAGATCAGTGGAACAGATGAGAAGATGCAGAAAAACTCCAAACATAGCCATTTTATCTTTGGCAAAGAAGCCAAACTCCTTCACTGGAGGAAAGAACCTCTTGGCTAAGTGGTGCTGGAAAAACTGGCTTCCCACAGGTGAAAGATTCAAACTAGACCCATGTCATTCACCAGCAGTAAACTAAAATTTAAATGGATTAAAGACCTTGGAAATAGCCCAAATGCCCATCAACCAATGAATCAATAAAGATGTGTTTTTATAAATATACAGCGGAGTACTATCCTACCATAAAGCATAAACTTGAGACATTTCTAAGTCAATGGGAGCACCTCGAGACCACACTTAAGTGAAGTAAATTGGACACATGTATAAATACTGCATTCTTGGGTGTGAGAGATGGGGAATGTGAATAAAGATCAAAACATATAACAGATATTGGGAAATGGGAAGAAAATGTTCAAATGAGAAGGAGATCTAGGGAGAGGAGAGGGGGACAAGAAAGAATAAGAAAAAAAAGATAGAAAGAAAAGATGAAAAAATGTTTCTGTAAATAAGGTTGGGGCTGGAGTTAGGGCTGGGGAGAGGGGAGAGGAGGGGCGCGCTGTGGCGGGGCAGAAGGAGCCTGTCGCTGCGCTCTGACATTTGGCTCAGCTTGCACACCCACACACCTCAGGTATTACTCTAGGGTAATACAAGGGGGCCGGGGATGTCACTCACTGGCACAGCACCTACCTGGCAAGCACAAGGTCCTGAGTTTGATTCCCAGTACCAAAAAACCAAACAAGTAATACTGGCCAAGGATTTAGCTCAGAGGCGCAAGTGCCTTCCTGGGAAGCATGAGATTATGAGTTCGACTTCCAGTACAAAAAAAAAAAAAAAGAAGGGCCAGGCAGGTGCTGCACACCTATAATCCCAGCACTGGGGAGGCTGAGGCAGGAGGACCACAGAGAGTTCCAAGACCAGCCTGGGCTAAAAAATGAGCTCAGGTCCAGCCTGAACTGCATAGTGAGACCCTGTCTCAAAAAGACAAAAAAAAGAATACTAGCTGGGCATGGTGGTGCACACCCGCCATCCTAGAGCTCAGGAAGCTGAGGCAGGAGGATCACCGCAAGTTCAGCCCAGCCTGGGTTACACATCAAGACCCTGTCTCAAGAGATCAATAAAGATACGAGGTCGCCCAGGATGGCCACCATGAGAGGGACATGTGAGCCAGGCCATCAGGCGAGAGGGTCAGGCAGAGGGGCTGGAAGGGGCTCTCAAGTTCTGACAGATTGGGGACAGCGGGAGGAGACCAGGCCTCCGAGTCATAGCAAAGCTCTTAGGTCCCTTCCTCTGTAGGACAATCTTCTAGACAGTCCAATTTACAAGACTTCAGCCAGCGGTGGGCAGGGCCCCATGCATGGAACACTCAGGCTGAGAAACTATTTGGGGGCATGAAGGGCTGCTGCTGGGGATGAAAGGTTGGGGTTTCCAAAACACTGAAGGAAAATCACAGAGCCACAATGAACACTTTTTTCTTGGAGGTGGGAGTTGCACCAGGGTCTTTATTATGTAACTCAGGCTGGCTACATAGATCAGAGATCCTTCTGCCTCAAAGATCCTTCCGTCTCAGCCTTCTCGGTGCTAGGATTATAGCTTTTCTGCTGTTTTGTACCAGGAATTGAACTCATGATCTTGCACTTGCCAGGCAGGCACTGTGCCGCTGAGCTAAATCCCCAGCCTGTTTTGTTTTATAAAGACACGGTGTACATGTCTTTCAATCCCCAGTACCAAAAAAAAGGCACAGTGTGTGTGTGTGGTCCAGCCTGGCCTTGAAATTACTATGTAGCTTGAGGCTGGACCCAAACTCCCTGAGATCCTCTTGTCTCAGCCTCCCGAGTGCCAGGATGGCAGGTGCACACCACACCTGGCTAGGAGAATATTTACATGTTTATAAAATGTACCATGACAACACTGGGTGTGGTGGCACATGCCTGTAATCCCAGCACTTGGGAGGCTGAGACAGGAAGACTGCTACAAGTTTGAGGCCAGCCTGGCCTACATAGTGAATTCAAGGCCAGCCTCAACTACATAGCCAGACCTTGTTCACCAAAAAAATAAGCAAATAATTTTTTTAAACTATGAAAATTTCAATCAGCATTAAACTTAATATTTGTAACAAATTCCACTTGAAAATAATTTGGAGATTGTGTTGATCACAAAAATTTCCAAGTATGTTGAAGGCTGCCAAGGAATCAAGCCAATTATAAATGTGAATTTCCTTTCTGTCCAATAACTGCAAAAGATTTTTTTAACAGCCAAAAAGTCTACTTAATGTGAGAAATGGATTCAAAAAAAGTAAAACAATGTCTGGCACCATGAGACTTTAAACTCTACTGAGGCCACAGAGATGGCCAGGTAACAGACACAGAATGGGGGTCAGGACAAGGCTGAAGGGACCCCAGGGGAAGGGGGAGGATGGGACCTTGGACCTGACACCTAATGACAAGGCAGCAGCCCTGTTGAGAGCTGTGAGGTTTCTGTTTGTGTTGTTTTTGAAACAGGGTCTCACTATGCAGTCTGGGCTGGCCTCAAACTCAGAGAGACCCTCCTGCCTCAGCCCCCTGAACACAGGGACAGCAGGTGCTGGCCACCATACTGAGAAGGTTTGGGCAGAGGCTGTACACCAGGAGGTGCCTGATAGGTCTGTACAGAAAAGGGCTTGTTTGGCAGGTCTGAGGTTGGGACTGTGGGCCAAGTTCTCATCCTGGCTGTGACCCAGTATTTCCTGTCTTCCCTGCCCCACAGCACAGCAGCCACTTGTCACAGGGGCTCATGACTGAGGCCAGTGTAATGGTGAAATGGGACTTTACAATCTTATCTGCTTCTAATTCAATGCTGCTGAGAAATGCAACTTGGGGTCCCAGCTACCTCAAATTCAAACTGTGAAAAAGCCGGGCGCGATTTGAGCTTGTGAACTGGAAGACACCAAAAGTATTCCAGCGATAGCTGAGGTGCATGATTCCACAGTTTTGACTGCGAACTTTAGGAAACTGGCTCAATTGTTGCCAACGAATGGAGATTCTTGCTGGGCGAGGTGCACACAGGTGCCATGCACCGGTGACCGCAGCACTTGGGAGACTGAGACAAGAGGATCTCTATAACGCCAAGGCCAGTCTGACCTAACTTGCAAGACCCTGGCTGAAAAATAAAAAAAGAGTGGAGAGTCATAGGCACAATTAGAGATTGGCAAGACCTGGAAGACTCCCCACTTCGTGAAAGGATGTAAAGTATCTCAGGTGTTTTATTTTGAGCCTGAACTCTGAGTGTCTGCAATGAATTACCTCCTCACCCCTTTTTATTTGTTGAGAGACAAGAGTCTCACTTGCCTCATTAAATTGCCCAGGTTGGACACCAGCTGTCAGTCCTTCTGCCTCTGCCTCCCAACAGGCTGGGAATACAGGGGTTTTCAGCAGCCGCCACTACTACTACTACTTTTTTTAAAATCAGTTTCACTGTGTAGCCCAGCCTGAGCTCCAACTCTGTGATCCTCCTGTCTCAGCCACCTGAACGAGTGTGGAGATCACAGGTGTGCACCACCACACCTGGCTCTTTGCTTTTTAAAAATACTGATTCCACATTGAAAAAAAATACTTTGGTTTTACTGCATTAAATACATAATTTCTGGCTGGGGACACAGCTCACGGGCAAAGCGCTTGCCTAGCACGTGTCAGGCCCTGAGTTCCATCCTCAGCGATTCTACCAGGTTGTCTTGTTAGAAACGGGATTTGCAGGTGCTGCCTAATATGGTGAGGCCCCAAGTTCCAAACGCAGCACTGGAGAAAAAATTTTTTTCAGTAGAGCTAGGTGTGCTGGCACATCGCACCCTCGGGAGGCTGAGGCAGGAGAATCGCTGGGAGTTCTGGTCTTCATAAGGAGACCCTGTCTCAAAAAAAAAGACCAAAACCACCACAATAAAATAACCCGATGTGATTACCAACAACTGTCAAGCCAGGTGAGTGGCTCAGTGTGTTTTCCACTGGGCGCTTGCCAGCCTCCACTGCGGGGCCGGGACTCGAACACCGCTCCCGTAGCTCCAACTCCCACAGCCGCGGCGACCACGTGAAACCTCGCGATGTCCCCAGCGGGGACCGCGGCACAATTGGAACCAGCGTCACCACTCCGTCTCCTCTCAGCGGGCAGGCAAACGTTCGCAAAATTCACAACGGGCCCGTGGGCCGCACACCTCATGGACAGGGCACGGCGAAGAACTTGCCAGTGCCACGCACCGGCCGCCCAGCGCCCAGGCCGTCAGCGCCCTCGCTTCCTCCTCAAGCCCACTGCGCCGGCACACAATGTCCGCTTCTTACAGGCGATAACCAATCATCTTTCAGGAACCCATTTTACCCCCGCCCCAATGCCACTGCCAATCGTCGTGGGCGCAGGTACAGCTCTTCCTGCCCTCTTCAGCGAGCGCTGTGCGCCACCGCTCGGCCGTTGAGGGAGCTGCCGTCCGCGGGAAGCATCTCCCGAGTGGGCGGGACTAGAGGCGGGCCACACTGGTGCGGGAACCCTTAGGATTGGCTAAGAGACTCTCCACTCTTTGACTCCACCCACCAGCACCCGGCATATCTGAATCGGAGCTGTTAGGGATTGGTTTCTGACAGACACTCTAGGAGCCTAGAGATGGTCCTGCCTCCCTCACACGACGTAAAGAGGGAGCTTCTCTAATTGGTCCGCAGAGTCTAGGCACGCTTGGGGAGTGTTGGCGGTGATTGGCCAGAGGTTTGGGACCAGCTATTTGAAGGCGACGCGCGGACGAGGGGCGCACTTCAGTCGGCTGCGAAAGGGGTGAGCGGCGGTGGCATTGGCAGCACTGGTGTTGTCGTCCGTTCTGTGACGCTGTGCTCACTCCTTCCCCACCCCCGCCGTCACCGAGTCCAGATGTGGTCTGCCCTCGCAGCTGCAGCTGTAACCGCGGCCCGACGAGGCGATGGCCAAGGTGTTGGTGCTGAACGTGGCGGTACTGGAGAACCCAAGTCTTTTCCACAGCCCCTTCCGGTTCGAGATCAGCTTCGAGTGCAGCGAGGCCCTGGTGGAGGGTGAGCTGGGCCCGCGCGAAGACGCCTTTCTGTGAAGAGCATCCCCGTGGCTAACCAATCTCAGGACGTCCTCCCCCGGCTTCCGTGGGTCCGTGTGACCTCCGCTGGGGGCCGCCCCAGGTGCAGTCATTGTGCTCCCCAAGCCGCCGCAGCCCGACCTGCTCATCCCTGCAGAGGGTGCTCACCTCCTTTACTCGGGAGACCCTCGGCAGGCCCAGGCCCCCCCGTTTCTCCCCCAGGCTCCCCGCGCTATGACAATGCCCTCGTTTTCCCTGTGAAAACCTCCCTCTTCCCTGGCATTGGCTCCATCTCCTGGCGTGACCTCCAGCCACCCCCTCCCTACTCTCCTAATCCCTAACCCAGCTCCAGCTCTATCCCCTGTAACTGCTGTCATGCTCTGCCCCTACGCCCACCCCGAAGCCCCAAACTCCCACCCAAAGGAGGGGTGGCAGAGCCTCCAGTGCCAGTCCTGGAGGGTGACTTGGTCGCCCCACTTCCGGTTCGCCCCCCACCTCCTCCACTTAGGTCTGAGGGGTGGCAGAGGCAGGCGGGCTCGCCTGCCTGCACTCAGGCTTCCCCCGATGTGCTGGGGTGACCTGGCCTGGGGAGCCGGTGGGGCGGGGCAGGGCGGGGGACCTGCGTCACAATCCAACTTCAGATGGTCCACTGGGAGGTGGTGGCCTGCTGCGACATCTTTCCCAAAAGGACTTTCCCAGAGGGCCATGGTCACCCACGTGGAGTGGGTTCAGCTGTCATCTCAGGGACAGAACAGAAATCACAAGCATCAAAAGGCCTTCAAAGAAAAGTCTTCATGCCTCTAAAACCCGAGGTCACCAGGGAAACTTGAGCTCCACTCTGAGGCTAGGCCTATAGACCATCTGTGGATTCGTGGCCGAAAGAGAAGCAGCAGCAGCTGAGGAGGTGGCAGTCTGGACACTGGCATCAGCTAACCAGCACCTCGTGGTGGCGGAGGAGCTGTCACCGTCAAAGCTGGCAGCCCTGGTTAGCAGCGCTGTGTGCCTGAGGGGCCGCCACTGGGCAGCCACTCCCCAGGTTCCCTGGGCCTTTTTAAATTAAGAAAGCTACTTGTGACTAAATATAGAATAAGCTGGCATTAAATCCTCCCTGGAAGAAGGAAGGGTGTAAATAAATATAGAAAGTGTTCAGTGACACCAGAGGAATGAGATTTAATTTAAAAGCCAAGCTGAGATGTAAGGAGTTAATAGGTTATGGGATTCAGTTCCCAGATGGCAGGAGATTGTGTTGTAGGCAGCCTGCTTGTGCTCCTTGCACCTAACAATGGTTGCATGGTCATAACTGAGGCCTTCCATTCCTTATTTATAGAATCAGGCAGAAAGGCTCCAGTCGACCTTTCAGACATTTTCTTAGTAGAGACAGTGATTTCACCAAGTCACGCAAGCCAGTATACAGCTGTTTTGGCTCTAGAGTTTGTCTCTTGAGTTCTGCAGTCAGGTTTTTATCTTTGCTGTCATCTTGGAAAAGCAAAAAAAAGTTTTATTTTTCTTTTCTGGTGCTGGGACTCAAGCCCAGGGCCACAGCTCCTACTACTGAGCTGCACCTGCAGTCCAGCATTCTCTATGTTAGAGGTAGAGCTCGAGTAGAATTTCTTGCCACATGAAGATACCCTCACCTGGCCTGGTGGTGCACACCAGGACTCCCAGCACTCTAGGGGGTCACAAGTTCAAGTCCTGCCTAGGCAACTCGGCAGGACCCTGGTGCCAGGGATGCAGCTCAGCGCAAAGGCCCTGGATTTAACTCCCAGTACCTCAGAAAAAGCACCATCAAGAGACAGAATTGAGAGCCATTGCTAAGTATGCTCTGTGTCAGGAGCCTCCAGGGAAATTTCCAGACTCCGGTTCTTCCTGGGCTCTCCCTGCTGGACCTCCCAGAGGTCTTTCTGCTTTCCTTTTTCCACTAGAGATTGAAGATCTGAAAACCCCCAGGTCCCAAGGTCCCTAAGCTCCCAGGTGCCCTCCTCTCGGTACCTGGGAACAGCTGATCTACACTTAACACAGTAGGTATCTGTCCCACCTCACCCCCATTGAGCTGAGAAGCCAAGACCCAAACTGAGGAAGTCAGAGAAGCCACTGGTTCTGACCTAGAGCTGATGTCCTGCAGCAAGGTCCAGGTTTCTGTGTGGTGATGAGCAAGTGCAAAGTACTAAACAAGAACTACTAAATAAATAATGTTTAAAGAAAACAAGCAAGTGAGTCAGGTGTGACAGTGCACACCTGTAATTGCAGCATTTGGGAGGTTGAGGCAGGAGGATGGCTGGGAGTTAAGGCCAGCGTGGATTGTATAACAAGACCCTGTCTCAACCAAAGGAACAAAAAGCACGCTGGCTAAGGGGTAGAGCTCAGAGACAGAACGCTTGGTGACAGTTTCCATGATCACAGTGTTGGTCTGAGGTTTTTTTTCATGCATAGTGGAGGTGCATTTTGTACTTGACCAGTGGGGGCTTCAAGACAAAATGTAATAGGTTACCTGGGCACTGCCCAGAAGGTCGGTCCACTGGTCACACATATGGTTGTGCTCTGTGTCTGGTGGAGGTGTTTGTGTTGTGTGGGTGACAGATGTCCCAGACAGACTCAGCCCTGGGAGAGACTACAGTCCCCTGGGGAGAGGCTCCGGGACCCCTCCAGTCCCAGAATCCACACAGAGCTCTGCCTGGCACCCTCTGTGTAACTATACCACCTGCCCATGACATGTGTGCTCAACACCGTGTACAAAGTGTTGAAAATCGTGGCTCTGGGTACTGCCTAGGAGTGACCAGAAAGTCCACACATGTTCCACACAAACATTTGTTTTTAAAAAGCTGGGTGCAGTGGCTCACGCCTGTCATCCCAGCACTCGGGAGGCTGAGGCAGGAGGATCCGTTGCAAGTTCGAGACCAGCCTCAGCTACAAAGTGAGCTCAAGGCTAGCCTGAACTGCAGAGTGAGACCCTGTCTCAAAAAGACAAAAACAAAAAAAAGAATTTGCTTTTGCTTTTTCAGTGTTGAGAGTCACCCTGAGCCTCACATGTGCTCGGCCAGCCTGAGGAGAGGCCTTGCTGGGGTGCCTCAGGCTGGCCTGCAGCCCCCCCCTTCCTCAGCCTCCCCAGGAGCTGGGGTTCTGGGCATGCACCTCCAATAACATCTTCCCTCCAGGCCCAGGTGAACCCACACAGGGGGCTAAACAGGAACCGTCCTCTGGGGCCGCATGCAGCCAGGCGGCAGAGTGCTGCCTGGCACACGTGATGCAGTGCTCCATCATGCCATGGCAGAAAGGAAATGAAACCTGTGGCTCCCTTTAAGCCACTTCGGCAAACCGGGGACAGTTTGAGTCCCCTTCTGTCACCCATGCCTGGTCTGTTGGTGACTCTAACCCTCTCTGTCCAGCTGGTGTGGAAGGAGCTATGGCAGCCCGTTTTCCTCCGGCACCTGTGGTATAGTGTCTGTTTCATCAGTATCTACATGGTCTTAGTTTAGTTTTACCAACATGATTTTGGGTGTGTTGTTTGTGTTTTATTGGCTGATGTTTTGGTCTTCTGAGACAGGGTCTCACTGTGTAGCCTGGGCTGGTGTCCAACTCCCGGTACTCTCCTGCCTCATCCTCCCAAGTGCTGGGATTCCAGGCCTGCACCACCATGCCCAGCTGTGTCACTGCATTTGATAAGTAAATCCAAGATTCTGGGGGTTCTACTGAACCCCGCTGAGCCAAATGGCCACCCACATCCCACAGACTGAGCGTCCCTGAGTGACAGGCCTGGGTTACAGGGCAGAGGGACAGGATGTCATGTATTGAGGAAGGGCTTAGGGCTCAGGTGACAGCCCTCTGCCGTCCTGGCCCAGATCTGTGCCCCCCCAACGCTGGACCCAGGGCCAGATCGGCTTCCAAAGAGTTTACTTCCTGTGCAAATCACAGCTTGTGAAACTTCCCCCAGCTGCTGCTGCGGGTTGTGTAATTTCAAAGAACCTAAAATAAGTTCCTTGGCTCCTGCCAAGTGCTCGTGTACCAGCGTGACCTTGCCCCTGGTACACTTGGCCAGCTGCAGTGGCATCCAGGATTGATGGGAGGGTCCCCACCAGCCCTTCCACGCATGCCTGGGCTGGCCGCCTTCCTGCAGAGGAGGCTTGGTCAGGTGTGCCTGCTGCAGCAGGCATATGACTTGATGGTGCCGGGTCCGGGTGGTCCGGGGACCAGCTGGCTGTCCTGATGGATCGGAATCTGCCACCCTGCCCTGCCCTCATTGTCGAGGGACCCACTGGGCTCTATGGCAGCCGGCCCTGTGTGTCAAAGAGAACCACCCCGCGTGGCCCAGCTCCCCCGACCCACCATGCCCAGGTCACACAGGCTTTGTTTCAGCCTGTGCCATCCGGTTCCTACCCGGCCTCTGAGAAGCCCGAGTCCCCGGAGGCCAGCCGCAAGGTCGCCAGGCCCCCCGGAGAGAGGTGTCCACCCCCTGCACCTGCCCCCCAGCTCAGGCACTAATGCAGAAGCCCCACCCCCATCTGGTGACTGCAGGGATTTTCATGCCTTGACCTCCCCACCGTGTCCCCGCAGACCTGGAGTGGAAGATCATTTATGTGGGCTCCATGGAGAGTGAGGAGTTTGACCAGGTCCTGGACTCAGTTCTGGTCAGCTCTGTGCCAGCAGGAAGACACGTGTTTGTCTTTCAGGTGAGATTTCCAGGTGTGCAGCTGTGGTTGGTGTGAAGCAAGATCTCGCTGTGTTACCCATGCTGGCCTGAGACTTGCAGCCATCCTGCCTCAGACTCCAGGCTGCTGGGATTAGAAGCAGGTACCATCACACCCAGTCACTCCCCCTTTTTTAAATTCTCTGGTATGGTGGATGGAGCCCAGGGTCCTCTATCTGCTTGGAAATGTTCCTCCACTGAGCTGTGTACCCAGCATAGAAATTCCCAATTTTACCCAAAATCACACAGTGTAGCTCAGTGCTAAAAAGTTCAGGTTGAAGGCCTGGAGTGGTAGCACACCTCTCCTGTCATCCCAGCACTCTGGAGGCTGAGGCAGAAGGATCACTGTGAGTTCAGAGCCAGCCTGGGCCACACAGAGAGTCTAAATCAGCCTGAACTATTGATTTAGTGAGGACCTGTCTCAAAAAACAAAAACACAAACTTTCAGCCCAGGGTAGCGGCACATATCTGTAATCCCAGCACCTGTGAGGCTGAGGCAGGAGGAGGTCAGTGTCAACCTGGGCAATGTAAGGAGACCATCTCAATGTGAATAATGAGGAGGTTGGCCATGGTGGCACGGCCTGTCATCCGTGCCCTCTGGAGGCTGAGGCAGGAGGATTGCAGCGCATTCCAGTCCAGGCTGAGTGACATAGAGAAACCCCCTAATGGTGCCCTCAGCTGCAGTCTACCACGAGCATAGGGCCCATGCCCCCGCCTTCCTCAGTGAGCCCAGCCTCTGTACCCACAAGACTCTTGGGGGTCAGTTAGGTCTAAATCACAGGGCACCTCATTTAATATAAACGAAGATTCCCTCCCATCGAGTCGGCCCTGGCCCCGGGACTCCCTGAGGGAAGTTACCTGGCATGCAGTGTATCTATGCTTGCTTGTTTTGGTTTTGGAGACAGGGTCTTGCTATGTTTTTGAGAGTTGCCTTGAACTCCCTGTATGTCCCAGGCTGGCCTCAAACTCAGGATCCTCCTGCCTCAGCCTCCCAGGTGCTAAGATGACATGTGTGTGCCACCACCCCCACTCCTAGCACACATTTACTGTGTATCAGACATGGTTATGACCAGTTCTGTAATCCCAATTGGCTGCTAACAGCCAAGGCTCCAGCTGTGTCTCCTGCAGGCGGATGCACCCAACCCCAGCCTCATCCCAGAGACCGACACCATGGGCATGACTGTGGTCCTCATCACTTGCACCTACCATGGACAGGAGTTCATCCACATGGGCTACTATGTCAACAACGAGTACCCCAACACTGAGCTCCGGGAGAACCCGCCACTGAAGCCCGATTTCTCCCAGGTGGGCCACCCACCCCACACGCACTCCTGCCCGGGACCGATTTTTGTGCACCAGTGGGTGGGGTGTGGGGACAGAGGAAGCGGACCAGGCCACCCTGTCCCATGGTGGTACACGTGGTGGGGACACAATAAGCACCTTCCCCTGTCCCTGGGCTTCAGGCGGGGGCTTGAAGGTGTCCTGGCCCTGCAGGCACAGTGACAGGACACAGCCACAAGGGCTAATCTTGCTCTCCTGGCCCCAGCTCCAGTGGAACAGCCTCACCTCAAACCCACGTGTGACCCACTTCCACATCAACTGGGACAGCCAGGAGGACAGGCTCGAGGCCATTGAGAACCAGGATCCCATACTGGGCTGCAACCTCCCACTCAGCTACACGCTGGTCAAGTGCTTGGGCCTCCTGAGCTGCATCCCCAGCCTCCTGCCTGAGAACTCCATGGACTGCATCTAATGGGCCCGCCAGGCCTCCCAGAGCCATGCGGGGCATCTCGAGGACTTCAGGGCCACCAACTGCTTTGGGCCTGTCAAACGCGGCCCCAGGAGTGAGCAGGCCTAGGTCTCTCCTGGCCCGGCCCACGAGGTCACATCTGTGCTACTTAAGTAGCAGGTCCCTGGGCCTTGGACCCAGAATTCCTCCCGCCATCTTCCTGCCTTGACGCGCTCCTGGTTGATGCCTGGTGAGGTCCCACTTCCTGTCCCTTGCAGAACACCTGATGGGGACACACTAGGTCCCCGTGTCCAGCAGCATTGGGTTAGGAGGGGAGGACTCAGATACGCACTCTGTGCTCTCCCCGGAGGAGCTGCAGGTCTCCAGTCCAGCGGCCCTTAGAAAACTGTGTCAGAGACACCGAGGGACCAAGGCCACACTGGGGAGACACCGGTGCACAAGAGGCACCTGCTGGGCCAGGACCACTGCTCTGGAGGCCACGGAGTGCTTTGGGGTAAGGCAAGCATCCCACAGCCGAAGCACCTTCCCTCCGCAGCCTCCTCTCTGCTACTGGATGCCGGTGTGACTGGTCTGTACAGTAAAGTGTTTCTATTTTAAAGTCGTTGGTTGGTCTAAAAATAAAAAGCACTTCCTCCAGAGGCCTGTCTGTTTTTTGTCCCAGGTGGGCCGAGGTGGCCAGGCTGGCCTCTTTTGGGTCCCTCCGTGTCATTGGCATGGGCTGCACCACGGGGTTGCGGGCCCAGGGCTGGGGAAGAGCCCTGGTGGGGAGTCTTGCAGCCAGCAGCGCGGAGGGTTCCCAGAGACTTCGGGCTGTGACCTTGACCCGCGGGGAGGGAGTAGCCGCGACCTGAGGACACACAGAGCCGCACTTTTATTAGCTTTCACTGCACTGCCCTGCAGCCCTGGCCTCTGCCTCCTGCAACCCTCAGGAGCCGCACAGTTCTGCGGAGAGCAGCTCACGCCCGCGCCCCTCAGCACCTCACGCCTGGGGCTCCCCCTGCTTGAGCGGCCTCTGCCGTGGGGGGGCTGAGGTCATGACTACCCCCCAAGAACACACCGGGAACCATCTAGAGAGGGCTCTGGCTGCCGGGGCCAGCAGGGAGATGGAGATGGAGAGGTCGGGATGCCAGCCCCCATTGTGCTCCTTGCGCCCCACTGCGCAGAGCCGGCGCACGGTCAGCGCTTGGACTGCATCCCGGAGGTGGGGATCGCGCCTTCCCAGGCCCTGCACGCAGCCCCCCGGGTCCCGGGAGCCCGGCCCAGACCCCGAGGGGGCACCCTCTGACCCGACCCCGCCCCACCCTGCCCCGCTGGCAGGTGGACCCAGCGGTCGCTGTCGCACTGGGCAGGGGGGCCCTGGAGACTGCGGCAGGCAGGGGGCGCCCGCCGGGGCCGCATCCTCTTCCTCCTTCTCCAGGCTCTGGAGCGCGGCACGGGTGCCCGCAGCCTCCGCCGCCCCGCCCGAGCTGCAGACTGCGCTTCTGGCCCGCCCTCTCACTCCGGGATTGACACTGAACTTTCTGTGGGGGGCCAGCCGCGCCGTGCACTTCAGCCAATCAGCGGCCATGCAGAGGGCGCTCCGAGCCCTGTCGGGCATCTCAACCAGACACGAGTGTCCGCCCACCTGAGGACACGCGAGCCTGTGAGTGGCCGGGACCTGAGGCGCGCGTCAGGCTGGGGAGCCAATGGAGACGCGGGAGGGTATCTGAGACCAATGGGCGACAGTGCGGCATCGTCAATCAAGGGAAGCTAGGCCAATGAGCGGCGTGCTGCGGGGGCGTCACGGACAGCAGCCATAGCAGCAGCCTCTGGCTAAGGTTCCCCAGTGGGCGGGCGCGCACAGACGCGGGAAGCAGGGCTGGGCGGGGGTCGCGGCGCCGCATCCAGTGCAGACAGCCCGAGGGGCCGCCGCCTCTGCCGCCCAGCGCGCTCCGGGGCCGCCGGCCGCCTCCAGCACACCGCCGCGCCGCAGGTCCGGGCCTGGCCCGGCCGCTGCCAAGAAAGGCAGCGAGCAGGAGAGTGCTCAGTGCCTGGCCAGGGCGATCCCAGCCCGCAGCCTGGGCTGCCCCTCCGCAGGCTGCGGCGCCCCCCGGCCCGACCGGGCGCCCCCAGCTGTCAGTGCCAGCCTGGGCTCGCGTGACCGCCAGGCCGCACTACACACCCCGGGCCCGACCCCGCTCCGACCCGGCCTCGGGGTGCGCGGGGTCTGTGTGCACGCGGGGGCCTCGGACCGGTGACCACGCCCGCCCACGCCCCCGCCCCCCGCCCCGGTGGTGTGGCTCCCCTCGGTGTCACCCAGCGTGGGGGGCGGGATCTCGCTGGTCCCCTCGGTCCCTCTCCTCCCACCCTGCCACTGCCTCTCCCTCGCCACCTGCCCTTCTCCTCCGAGCCAGCATCCGCCTCCTCTTGCTGGGAATGCGGAGGGAAAGGCCTGGGTGTTCGCAGAGCCAAGGCTGAGCTGGTCCTTCAGGGGTTCAGGGGTGTCCGCTTTCCCAGCTCAGCACGGTGCCCCTCCGATCTCCTGCCCTGCGGTGAGCTCCGGGCTCCTTGAAGCCCCCCCTCCCCCAATAAATGGTTGTTTCACAACTGAGGCTCCGTCATTCACCCAGTCCCCAGGGCTCCTCCTGGGCTCTGGGCTGGGGATGGAGTGTCTGGGGTGAGTGAGACCCTGTGGGCCTCAACTGAATGGTCAGACTTGGGGGTGGAGGGAGAGTGAGGGGTGACAGCTAGTGAGGTACTTTACCAAAGGAATAAATGAATTCTGGGCACACCCGGAGCTCAGCCAGAGGCCCTCCCAAGCCCCCAGATATGTGTGGTATTTTCCAGCCAGAGAATGATTCTGTGCTGGAGACAGGGTCAGAAACGGTCTTAAACTCCTTCCCCGTTTCCCCCAGCTCTCAGATTGTTATCACCACAGGCCTAGAGCTCAATCTCTCAGGATTCTCTTTAGTTACTCAGGAATATTCAAAACTGAAAAGGGAGGCCACGTCCAGCTGTGCCTCTCCCAGCTCCTGCTCTTAAACCCTAGTCTGGGTCCCTGGAACGCCCCCTCCCAAAGAAATAGGAAAAGCCACTAAAGTCCTGTCACTTGATTCCTGCCCAGATTCAAACAGCAGAACTCAGAGTAACAGAGCCGCCCTAAAGGGGCCTGACATGTCCCCGAGGGGCGGGGGGATGAGGAGGCAAGTGCCTGTAGCTGAGTGCTTGATGACAGAGGAGCAGGTGGAGTGTCCAAAACCGGTCTGGGGCTGAGCTTGGAGGGCATGAGGCAGATGAGGCGGAGGGGGCAGAGGGCCCAGCCCCCAGCAGGTGAAAGCAGCCAGAGGTGGAGGTGGAGGCCAGCAGCTGCACACTATGGTGGCTCATTTGAAAGTTGTGGAAGTGACATAGTTTTGGAAAACCTTCAAGGCTTACGGGACACATGCAGTGGGGGTGGAAGGCCACATAGGGAAAAAAGATCCCAAGAAAAAGATCAGAGGCTCCGGAAGGAACTGCTAATGCTCTGAGCATGCAGGCCAGACACTGAGGAGTGCATGCTCAGGATGAAATAGAGCTACTATTTCTTGGCCTAGGATGGGCCAAGCTGAATGGTCTCCGTAGACGTATCTGCCCCAGGGATTTTTAATAATGGGCCATTATCCAGATTTTCCAAATAAGTTATCTGAGTGTGACATTGATGATGTTACAGGGGCAGGATTCACACCTAGATCTATCTCCCAGCAAACTTCCTGGACCCCCAAAATCTCCCAACTCAGACATTCATAAGCTGCTTAAAGTGGTAAAAGCCCTGGGCATGGTGGTAAACACCTGTAACCTCAGCACCTCGGAGGCTGAAGCAGGAGGATCACAGTGAATTCAGGGCCAGCCTACAATAGTGAATTCAAGGCCAGACTGGACTACCTAATGATACTCTGTCTGAAAAAAAACCCTTAACAGGGCTGGGAATATAGCTCAGTGCCAGGTGCCTGGCAAGTGTGACATCCTGGGTACAATTCCTGGCACAAAATAGTAGTAATAATAATAATAATAACAACAACAACAAATAAAATGATAAAAGCCAAGCACCACAGTGGCAGACACCTGTACTCATATGTACACAGGGAAGCTAAGGTGAAAGAATCATTTCAGCCCAGTTCAAGACCAGCCTAGGTAACACAGTAAGACCTCTGCTCAAAATAAAATAATAAGAATTAGCTGCATGTGGTGGCATATACCTGTCATCCCAGCACTTGGGTAGCTGAGGCAGGATGATGGCAGGTTTCAAAACAGCCTGCGCTATATTGGGAGGCTACCATCTCAAAACGAAAACACAAGCTAGGCTTGGCGGCATGTTCATGGAACTCCAGCACTCTGGGAGCCTGAAAGAGAAGAATTGAAAGTTTGAGCCCACACTAGGCAATGTAATGACGGAGTAAAACCATTTTTTTTTGAGACAGAGTCTCACTATGCAGTTCAGGCTGGCCTTGAGCTCACTTTGTAGCCCAGGCTGGTCTCAAACTCACAACGATTCACCTGACTCAGCCTCCTGAGTGCTGGGATGACAGGCATGAGCCACCATGCCCTGCAAGACCATCTTAAATTTAAAAAAAAATTGTAAATGTCTGGAGATGTAGTTCTGTGTGAAGACTCTAGGTTCACTCCCCAGTACTGAAAAAAAAGATTTTTTTTTACTGTCTTCTGTTCAGAGGTAAACTAAGAAGTAATATAAAATGGCTGTGGTACTGCCTAGTACTGCAAACGTTTTTAAATCCTGAGAATGCTATACCAGTAGCACTGTCTGATACACCTGGACTCCCAAAATCTCCCAACTCAGATATTCATAAGCTGCTTAAAGTGGTAAAAGCCCTGGGATGTTTTATTAGGTAAATAAAACATCCCTAAAGTAATTCCACATTGTCAGCCCACCTTGTTACACTTTGGAAAATGCCCGAAGCTGTGCCTCCCCCTAAAGAAGAAAAGATGAGGAGAGGTGCGCTTCTTTGCTTGGAATCCCGGATTCTGGGGTGCAATCATACAAAATCTCCCCTCCAGTAGCCAAGCCTCCTGCAGGGGACACCTCCCTTTCACGGGATACACACCGGCCTCGCCTCGCCGGGCTGCACCGCATGCATTGTGTCCCCCAAGCCCGCAGCTCTGCGCAGAGCAGGGCTGGCTCTGCCTCCTCCCAGAGAGAGCGGACCTCGGATCAGCCTATGATAAGGAGCGAGATGGGGGCGTTTTGCACCCAAAGATGACAACGCCACGTAGGGGCCAGAGCCAGAAGCGGAGAGGGCAGAGGAACCAGAGCGAGCCCCGAACTCTGGCTGCGCTTCGGGAACCGAGAGGGCAGAGATAAGACAGCCAAGTGGGCCACAGCTCTCTGCTAGCACTGGCTAAAGACACCTCTGGGAGTTGTTGGCCCGGAGAGAAAAAGGGAGCACTCTTAAGAGGGTGCCCCACCTCCCCAAACCCCTCCCCCATGTCCCAAAGACAAGTAGATCCCAGACCAAAGAACGGAGACCCCAGCAAGGCTTGGAGGGGGAAGACATGTCGCCACTTAACATCCTACCGCTCCCCAAGAGGGACAAGCCACCTCCGTGCTGTGGCAGTTATATGGGTGTTCATGAGGGTCCTGCCAGGGTAGCTTTGCCCTTCTCACAGTTGGGCCAACAGAACCTTGAAGGGTCCTACCGACTCTTTCCCTGCACCCACTAGTTTAGGTCGTGTATCTTTTCCTGTTCCTACCCCATAACTCCCTGGCTCCCCCTACAGGTAGGGATCTGGGGATGGACTTCCAATTTGGTACTGAGGTGTCATGAACCTTCCCAGCCACCGTAGTCCAAGTTCCCAGAGAAGACGACCCAGTGATGGCTTCCAGCTACACCGATGGTGAGGCTGAGCCCTGTTGCTATAGCAACTTCCCAAGTACACACTACCCCTCAAGTCAGGAAAAGGTTGTGGCAGAACTTGGGGTCGAGTAGATGCCCATGGACTCCTGACTGGCCCTCAGTAACCCTCCTGGGTTGCAGATAAATGGTCCTGTTTAGACAGGGAGGGGGCGGTCCTCCCAGAGTGGGGTTCCAGCCCAGACTGGAGGCTGGAGCAGCTCAGTGCCGGTGTCCAACACAGACGGGTACCCTCTGATCATGATGGGGGGGCTCAGAGTGGAGGTCGGTCCGGTCCTGGTCAGGGACCCCCTTTGGGTGGGGGTGGGGGTGGGGTGGGGAAAGTTTGCAGCCCCGAGCAGGGGTCCGGGTGGGCTGGGCCTTGCCGTCCCACAACCCCCAGGTTTCAGAGGAGAGAAAGTTACAGACCTTCTAGGGGAGGAAGCGCCCTCTCACCTGAGCTTCTTCGGTTAAGCATCCCCGCTGCTGAAATTCTCATTTCTCCCTCTTGCTGGTCCTGGTTTTCTATTTAGGTTTTGCTACTGGGAATTGAACTCACAGCCTTCTCATTGAGTTACATCCCCGACCCTTTATTTATTTATTTATTTATTTTTAAATTTTGAGACAAGATCTTATTAAGCTACCTGGGTCGGGGCTCAAATTTGGAATCCTGCTGCCTCAGCCTGCCAGAATGCTGGTGTTCTAGACCTGCACCCTTACACCTAGGATGGTCCTGGATTGTCTCAGGTTGTCTCTGAGCCTGTATCAAATCTGGACCAGAGCAGAGGTGGGTGGCACCTCCAGACACACACACACACACACACACACAAACACGGGAGCTGCTCCCTCTCCTCAGTCGCTTCCTGTTGTCAGCAGGGACTCTGGGTGCTGGACATACTTAGGAGCAGGCTGCCACTGACCCTTGGCTTCCTTGAGGAATCTGGAAAGCAGGAGAAGGATGGTTATGGCTGCTTCCCCTACCCCTCCCTGGGTTTAGCTGTTGGTTTCCAGTTTGGACTTTCATGGTTGAGAGCAGAGCCAAGCACAGGGCAATGTTTGACAGAGGCCAAGGACATCTCAGGATGCCAGGTCCCCTCTCCACCCCCATACGGGAACAAGACAAAGAACAGATGTGCCCATTTCTTTCTTGGGGTAGCCACGTTGGGGACTGCAAGTGAAAAGAAAACTGGGGAGGAGATAGGGTGGCTCTAGTTACCCACCCCCAGCCTTTCTCTCCAGCTGTTCTTCCAGCTAATTAAGGAGCCCGGGGGGCGGGGCAGGGGGGTCCTTCCTTCTCCTCCAGGGAGTCCTGACTGTCACAGAGCTAGCCCTTAACTCCTTCCCCTCTGCCCAGTGGGCATTCCCCTGGGCATGTTGATTGCTGCCACCTGAACAGTCCAGCACCCATGGAAGACGGCAGGGACTGGCATCCCTGGTGCAGTGAAAGTTGCCAGGAAAGGAAGTTAGTTGACTTTAGTGCCCCACCCCAGGGAAGGTGGGCTGGCCAGAGGGACACCCTTGAGGGAATCTTCCCCCCCACTTCCTGCCAGAGGAGCTTCTGCAGACCTCAGCAGCCTGCCGCAGGTACCTTTAAATGCTTCCCTAGCAATCAGCTCCTCCTCCTGGGTCCTCAGAGGCCTTCCTAAGGAAGCTGGCTAGCAGGCTCTGCTTTTTCCTGGTTCCCCAGCAAAGGGAAGATTCCAGGGAGAGCCCAGCAGGGCCTGGGAGGATGGATCCGGGTTCAGGCGACAGCCTGGATGGGGACTCGGAGACCCTTTTCCAGCTATGGCTGCAGCTCTTGCTTTGGGCCCACCTGGCCCTCCGTTTCCTGGGTTAACTGCACCACACCCTCTGGGGACCTAAGCCACAGCCAGCACCCTGAGCCTCTCCAGGTTGCCCCATCCCACCCCTGGAGAGGCGGGATGAGGAGGTAAGTGTGGGCTTCTGGCTGTGGGCGCCCTCTGTCTCTGCTGGCTCCTCCAGGGACTGTGCCCTGCCCTCCAAACCACTGCAGCAGAAGCGGGGAGATAGCCTTGGTAACAGCCAGGCCCAGACCCTCACCGCCGAGTCAGGGCAGGGCAGGGACAGACTTCCTGCGGGTTCTCTGCAAGCCAGGTTTCTGTCTGCTTCTGATGTGGCCAAAGGTAGGGTCTGGAGAGCTTTCTGTCCCCAGTCCTGTGGCTCCATCGCTGGGAGGTTTCCACAGCATCATGGTCCCTGAGATTCTCCTAGAGAAAGCGCTAGCTGTGAGGTCCGTGGACCAGCCCAGGGCTCCTGGTCTGTCACCCCCAGCCCAAGGACCCCTCAAAGGCCCCCTGCCTGGCTCTGGTTACAATCTCCCCTCCACCCCTTACCCTCTAACCATTCTCCTGGGGATGGGGGCAGCTGGGAGGCACAGAGGGCTGTTGGTTTGGGATTCCTAGCAGTCAGGGCAGGCAAGGTCAGAGTCCAAGTGTCAGGGGTCCCCAAGGGTGGAGCCTGTCCCTGGAACCTGGCAGCATTGAGGTGGGCTCAGTCCCTGCACTGCTGCACTGTGAGTGCCCGGCTGGTGGCAGAGCTCGGGGGCAGAGGGGTCATCTGTACAATGTGTGGGGGGGGTAAGAGCTGTGCTGCACAGCCAGGGGAGCATCGCTGGCGGGGAACCCCCCTCCAGCACGGTGCGTTGCTCAGCCGGAGACGCAAGGACGCATCGGAACCTCAGAATGAATGGAGTGGCCGGACTGAGCCCGGAGAGCTTGCCTGGAGGTGGAGCTCAAGCCGTGTGATCCCTGCTCAGCTGTCTGTGATGCCAGCTGCTTAGGATGCTGAGGCAGGAGGGTCCCTTGAGCCTGGGTGTTTGAGGGTAGCCTGGGCAGCACTGCGAGATCACTCCTATCCCTTTAAATCAATCAGTCTATCGATCAAGAAAGAAGGCAAGTAGCAAACAGCTGTGATCCCACCCGCCCAGAAGGCCGAGGCAGGCAGGACAGCCCGAGCCATTTACTGAGGCCCTGTCATGGTGTTTAAAAAAAAACCAGTAAACGTTCAACACCTCCCACCTGCCTTTTCCCCTTGGTGGTTGGTTGACTGGTTTGTACTGAGGTTGGACCACAGCCTTCTCCCGAGTTACATCTCCTGTCTATCTGTCTGTCTGTTTTCTTTTCAGGCTGGGTCTTGGCTGAGTTGCCCAAGGTAGGCTCAAGTTTCTTTTTTTTTTTTTTTGGTGCCAGGAATCGAACTCACCACCTCATGTTCACCAAGCAGGCACTTACACCACTGAGCTAAACTTCCAGCCCTCTTTTTTTTTTAGGAGCAGGTAGCAGCCAGGGTAGTGGCACATATGTGCCTATAATCTCAGCCCTCGGAGGATGACACAGGACGATCCCAGTGTCCAGCCCAGCCTGGCTGACTTGGGGAGACCCTGTCTCAGAATTTCACAAAAATGGTTTCAAACTACAGTTCAGTGCAAAGGCCCCCCAGGTTTATTTCCCAGCACCATAGAAACAAAGTTGATAGGTGGTGCCAAGGCACTTCCATGCTGGCCTTGAACCCGGGGAGCTCCGTGCACCTAGCCCCAGTTCAGAGATGCGGGAAATGGGGGCCTGGAGAGGCAGGATCAGGTGTCTGAAGTTGCGCAGCTCCTCGGGGAGCCAAACTTGGGGATTGGGACTCAGTCTCATGGCCAGCCCTGGCCCCCGTCCCTGTGCTGGGATGCCCTGTCTGTCCCCAGGGCCACCACAACCCTTTGACAGCCTGTTTCCCGGGCCACACACTGGAGGTGATAGGGACCTCAGCTGCCACCAGGCAAGGCTCCCCCGAACTGGCTCTGGACCAGGACTCTGTGATTGTCAAAGCTGGGCCAGGCCCAGCTGGGGACCAAGGTGACAGCTGAGCACCCCTAGGATGCCTGCCACCTGAGCCCCTTGGCCTCCATGCCCATTTGGCCTCCCCAGAGAAGGAGCCTGAGTGATGGCCAGATCCCAGGCTATAAATACCATGCTGCCACCAGCCCTGGCTGAAGAATGTAGCTCCCAACTGGGGCGAGTAGAGGTGGGCCATCCAGGGTGCCTGGCCCAGTGCCCCTGGGTGTGAGCCCCTAGTCTTCCCGTACCCCACTTTGGGTGGATCCGGTAAGGGGGGGCACTGGCTGAAGCCCAGTCAACACCCCCAACCCAGGGCACCCACAGGCCCTGGCAGAGGTGCCCCACCCTGTCCATAGGGAGGTGCCCCCCAGAACCAACCTGGGCCTGCTGCGGGTTCCACAGAGCATGGGGGTGAGGGGGGCCCCCCATCTAACCCTGCTCTCCTTTCCTTTCAGTGAAAGAGCTCCTAACCAAAGCCAAAGAAGATTTTCTTAAAAAATGGGAAAGCCCTGCTCAGGTGAGGTCCCCAGGCCAACCGGGTCCCCAGGGCACTGCCCATGCTGGGGTCCCTCACCCACTGGACACCCGGCCACCCGCACCCAGCCCCCTGCCCCGCCCTTCCCGGGGACCGCCCGGCAGCCCTGACCCCAGCCCTGGCCCGGCCCACAGAACATGGCCAGCCCAGACCAGTTTGAGCGCATCAAGACCCTCGGCACCAGCTCCTTCGGGCGTGTGATGCTTGCTGATGAAGCACAAGGACACCGAGAACCACTACACCATGAAGATCCTGGACAAGCAGAAGGTGCACAGCCCTGGGGACCAGCCCGCCCATCTGCCCATCCGTCTGTCCATCCGTCTGTCTGTCCGTCCTTTTCTGAGACCAGGTTTTACTGAATTGCTGAGTTCTCCAGGCTGGGTTTGAATTTTTGATCCTCCTACCTCAGCCTCCCAGAGTGCCAGGATGACAGGTGGGTATTGTCCTGATCAGCTGCAAAATCGCCTTCTCAAAGTTCTAGAAAATTCCAGCCCGGCACATTGGCACATACCCATCCTCTCAGCTCTCTGGGAAGCTGAGGCAGGAGGATCGCCATGAGGAGGAGTCCGGGATACATAGTGCATTCAAGGCCACCCTGAAATAGATAGTGAGACCTTGTCTCCTAAGTAAATAAATAAATCAGTTCTGAAGTAATATTGTAGAAAATTCCAAAAATCAGAACTCACACTTACCCTAGGTAAAGTGCCTCGCTGAGCTCACAGTGATGGAGTGAATGTTGACCACCAGGCTTTCGGGGTTCAGAGTCACCCAGATATGACACGGGCTGCACAGGTGGGGCAGTGGCTCAGAGAGGGGCCTGGTGCTGGGCCTTCACACTGAGCTCCATCCCTGGCCATTTTTTTTTTCATTGTGAGACTGTCTCACACTTGAGACCTTCCTGCCTCAGCTTCTCAAATGCTTGGAATATACAGGCTGGCACCACCGTGCCAAGCTGATGATCCTCTCCTCAGACACAGTGGCCAGGTGTGGTGCTGCACACCTGTAACAAGACTCCTCCGGAGGCTGACCCTAGAGGGTCACAATTTTG
This sequence comes from Hydrochoerus hydrochaeris, assembly GCA_004027455.1. Lineage (NCBI taxonomy): Eukaryota > Metazoa > Chordata > Mammalia > Rodentia > Hydrochaeridae > Hydrochoerus > Hydrochoerus hydrochaeris. Next base: position 3,797 of record PVLA01013837.1, on the reverse strand, counting down.
AGACTGGCCTGGGCAATTTAGCAAGGCTTTCTTTGTCTCAAAAGAATAACAGAAAGAATCTTTTGGTTTTTGAGGCCAAATCTCATTTTGCAATTCAGGTTAGCCTTGAACTCCTTGTGTAACCCAGGCTGGCCTGGAACTAGCTTAGATCATCCTGCCTCAGCCTCCTAAGCACTGAGATTACAGCAACACCATGCCCAGCTCAAAGTAAAAGCATTTTTTAAGCCAGGGATATATAGTTCAGTGGCACAAGCACCTGCCTGGCAAGCACAAGGTCATGAGTTTGATCCCTAGTACCAAAAAAAAAAGATTTTTTTTAAAAAGGCCAAGAACAGGGCGTGGTGGTGCACGCCTATCATCCCAGCACTCGGGAGGCTGAGGCAGGAGAATTACCATGAGTTTGAGGCCAGCCTGAGCTACATAGTGAGACCCTGCCAAAAATAAACCCCAAAAAACACTGAGGCTGTAGTTCAGTGAGGCAGTACTGACCACACACAGACCCCGGGTCCCATTGTCAGTGGGCCAGAAGAGAGACAGACACATTTTATGTATTTTCTCTGTATTTAAAATGTCTTGGGCTGGCACATGCCTAAAATCCCAGTGCTTGGGAGGCTGAGGCAGGAGGAGCACCATAAATTTGAGCCCGACTTGAGCTTCCTAGTGATTTCAAGGCTAACCTGAGCTACATAGCAAGATCCTGGCTCAAAAATATAAATAAAATAAAATGTCTGTGTCCCAGCATGGCAGCTGCCATGTGCTTGCCATCCCAGGCAGATGTATATTGCAACATAGCCCTGGCACTTGGGAGGCTGAGGCAGGAGGATTACCACAAGTCTGAGGCCAACCTGGGCTATGTAATGAGACCCTGTCTCAAAAAAAAGGGGGGCCAGGGATTTAGCTCAGTGGCATAAGCACCTGCCTGGCAAGTGACAGGTCGTGAGTTCAATCCCCAGAACAAAAAAAAAGCAGTGAATATGGGTGGTACAAACCTGTAATCCTAACACTTGGGAGGCTGAGACAGGTGAATCCCCCTGAGTTCAAACCAGCCTGAACTACATAGCAAGACCCTGTCTCAAGACAAAACTAATCAAAAGCACCCAAAACACCCACCGACAAGGGAGGTTTTCCTTCACATGGTTAGTTATAGCCTGGAAAGCCAAGAAGCAGAAAAGTTAGAAAACAGGTTTATGTGCCAGAGTTGGTCCACACTTGTTTATTCAGCAGTAGCCAGCACAGGGGTGCACACCTGTAACCCCAGCACTGGTCAGCCTAACCCGGGGAGCTCAGCAACTTCACAAGACCCTACCTCTGCATGAAGAATGGAAAGGGAGTGGGGGCGGAGCTCTGCACAAAGGCTGGAAAATAAAGTTCCTCAGGGTGCTAGGGTGTCGCCCAGTGGTAGAGCACCCCAGACACAAGTCTCTGAGTTCTGTCTCCAGCATCATTAGAAAATAAAAATCACCACTAAGTGTAGAGCTGCATGCCTGCAATCCCAGCTCTTAGAAGGCTGAGGCAGGAGGATCGCCGGGAGTTCCAGACCAGACCAGGCTATGCAGTCAGTTCAAGGGCAGCCTAAACTACAACCATGAAAACTCTATGTCAACAAAACAAAACAAAACCAGAAAAACAGGCAGGGAGCTGGGCGTGGCGATGCACGTCTATAACCCCAGCACTCAGGAGGCTGAGGCAGAAGGATTGCCACAAATCAGAGGGTACTTGAGACCCTGTCTCAAAAAAAATGTTTTCTTTTAATCCAGTACATATGTTGAGTGTCAGTGTTAAAATTTTCATAGTGAAAATTTAAAATTTTGTTCCCCCTCTTTGTTTTTTGTTTGTTTGTTTGTTTTTGCTAATTGGGCCAAACTCAGGACTTTGCACTTGCCAGGCAGGCGCTGTGCCACTGGGCTGCCTCGCTAGCCTGAATACTTAAAACTCTAAGTTGGGTTCCCAGTTGGCTGCCACATGTCGAGGGCCCAGCAGCCCCAGCGCCCTCAGCACAGGCCATGCTGTGAATGGGAATCCATGCAGGCCCCAGTGTGCACCCGCTGTGTTACCCCAGCCAAGTCCCTGCACATCGGTCTGGCCTTCAACCTTGGCACCCTAGGTGTGGCCGCGCAGGACCCCGTCCTGATGACTCTGGTGGCCCGGGCTCCTGCACCACACTGCACCTGGCCAGGTGCACTTGCCTTGAGCACGCCAGGCCCTAGGTTCCTTCCTCTGCACCGCAAAGGAGGTGGACAGGAAGGCAGACTACATTCAAGGCCCCTGAATTCCTATTTCTTTGTCTGAGACATGGTTTCCCTAGGCCAGTCTTGAACTCACTTCGTAGCCAAGGCTGGCCTCAAACTCAAGCAATCCTCCTGCCTCAGCCTCTGGAGTGCTGCAATTAGAGGCATGGGCCACCACCCAGTTTAAAGGACTGACCCTGTTGGTTGGATCCTACTTTATATTTTCAGCCACTCTGTCTTTCCTGTTTCTGAGCTCACTACACAGCCCAGGCTGGCCTTGGGCTCATAGCGATCCTCTTGTCTCAGCCTCCCGTGATGTTTTTTTTTTTTTCCGGTTTTTGGTGGTGGTGGGAATTGAGCCCAGCCCTCCTCTCCCAGCTGCACCCCTCAGCCCTTCCTTTTGAGACAGGGTCTTGCTAAATAAATAGCTAAACTGCCCAGACTGGGCTCAAACTTATCTTCATCCTCCCAGAGTGCTGGGATCACAGGCTTGGGCCCCCACGGCCAGCTGCCACCATAGGGGATGGAGCAGAGATGGTCCCCACGGTCAGGACTGCCCCCACCCCAGCCCGCTCACACCACCCTCCGCCCACAGGTGGTGAAGCTCAAGCAGGTTGAGGACACGCTCAACGAGAAGCACATCCTGCAGGCCGTCAGCTTCCCCTTCCTGATCAGGCTCGAGTACTCCTTCAAGGTGGGCCAGCACCGGGCTGCTTCCTGACACACACAGCCATGTCCCCCGGGGGTGATCCCCAGCATGAGCTCAGGTCCCAGCAGTCTCCACACCCATCTCCCCAGTTGCTGTGACATCAGCTCGACTTCTCCCGCAGCGCCCCCAGTTCTGCAGCCCCTCTGGGGACCCATTTTACAGATGGCAAAACTGTGGCCCCAGACGCACTCTGCCCTCTAGCCTGGCCCCCCTCCCGCCCCTCCTTCTCCAAGGGCAGAGTGAAGGGCACGGCCGCCCCGGCCTCCCATGAGGGGCAAGCTCGATTCCTGCCAGCAAGGCCACCAGGGCCTTTGGGGAGCCCTGACTGCTCTGCCTCCCACAGGACAACTCCAACCTGTACATGGTCATGGAGTACATGCCCAGCGGATTGGAAGTTTCAGGTGAACCGGGGGACTGGGCCCCCACACTGCACTGGTGGGGGGTGCTGCTGTTTCAGCCCAGTGACCAGCACGGGCTGCGAGGGCAGCTCATGCGTCAGTGTCACAGGGCTCGGGGTGCAACCCCCAGCACCCGCCCAAAAAAACATTTTCGCTTTATTTGGGGGACTGGGCCCTTGCTCAGTTTCCTGGCTAAAACTCCTGACCTCCAGTGGTTCCCTCTGCACATCTTCTGTGGGAATGGCACTGCAGGCAGGTGCCCTGACACCCCCTCAAAAACAAAAAAGAAGAAAGGAAATTTTTGTTTTCTTCCATGAGACAGGATTTTGCTGTGTAGTCCACATTGGCCTTAAACTCATGGGGAACCTCTTGCCTCAGCCTCCCAAGAGCCAGGATTCCAAACCTGCACCCTCACAGGTTTAAGAAAAGAATTTTAACTGTACTTGGTGGTGCACACCTGCA
>PVLA01013836.1:0-34537 GCA_004027455.1 Hydrochoerus hydrochaeris | reverse complement strand
GTTGTGTGTGTAGTGTGTGTGTTGTGTGTGTAGTGTGTGTGTTGTGTGTGTTGTGTGTTGTGTGTGTGTGTTTTACTGCATTGCTGCTACTGGCTTCTATAGCTCATTTGGGAAGATGGACTAGAACAATTGGGAACTTGAATCTAGAACTTCTTCCATCTTGCCCCACACTGCACAAAGTTTACAAACAGGGGTTCCAGGCACACTGGGCACCTAGCCTGGATGCTGGCTTAAGCATCTGTCCTCTCAGATCTAGCAAGGTGGCATGAATTCTTGTTCCATGTCTTGGAAAAAAATGCAAGATTCCCATAAACTCCTAAAGGACTTCATTTCTCATGGTCACTCTTGTTTCTGAGCTTGTGTTGCTACCAAGCTGGTTACATTTCTTCTCAACATCCTGTTTCATCCTGTCTTGATTCAGACGTGAAACCCAACTTCTTTCTATGATTTATACACATATGCTCACATGCTCACTTAGACCTTTATAGCTGAAGCACACTTTCCTAAATAAAAGATGCACACAGTGAAGTAACACAGACAATCACAATCCAAAAATGCTGTCTTGAATATTTATTCCCCCTGTCATTGAGTGCACTTGGCCTTCTCTTCCTTCTTTTTCTCCTCAGTTCCTATCTCTTGTTTCTTGAATTTAACAACTCCCTTTGTTTGTCTGCTCTTTAGTACCAGTGCCCTCTGTAGCCCTCCTTCTAAGCCAACTGTGTTAATTGGCCATTGCCATATAAGAAGCCCTTCCCAAATTCCGTGTCTTAAGTAACAGTCATTTATCATTTCTGATGAATCTAGGGATCAGTGGAATGGTCTATTTGTCAGCTTTGCATTACTGTAGGGAAATACCTGAGGCTGGGTTACTTTATAAAGAAAAGAGCTTTATTTAGCTCTGCATCTGGTGATGGCTTTCTTGCTGACAGAGTGAGAGGCAGCACAGAGCATCATCACATAGCAAGAAATGGTAACAAATACATGTTTCCTTTTGTCTTTGTCTCTCTGTGTCTCTGTTTCTGTCTTGGTCTCTGTCTCTCTCTCTCTCTTTCTCTCTCTCTCTCTCTTAATTCTACTACTATTCAGTCATGAGGGTTCCACCCTGGTGATCTTACCTAATCTAATCATCTACCAAAGGCCTCACCTCTAAACACCATAGTTGGATTAATTTTCCTATCTCTTATTATTTTATGATGCTGACAGAACTTCAATGCATGAGCTCTTAGGAACACACTGAAACCATTGCACATGGCCTTGCCATTCACATTGGGCTCAGCTGATCCGGGCTGGCTTTGTTCATGCAGAGTGGCTAGCTGGTGGAGTGTCTTGTGGATGCCTGGTCTAGGATGCCTTTTGCAGGGATGCCTCAGCTGTCTTCTTGTGCCCTCCAGTCTACCAGACTAGCATCAGCATGGAGCCCCTCCCAAGGGCAGGGACATTGCCAGGCAGAAAGAGTCGGGTGGCAGAGCAACCCATCAATCATACCAGGGCTTTCAAGAAGCATTTTCCTTGGCAAAGGCTGCTCTCTCTAAGAAGCATTCTGGTTCCAGCTGTTAAGACAACAATTTGCTTCACTCTATTACATCTGCTTCCTGCTTTGCATCTTATTGAGCAACAGAATCGCCTAGGGTATGACATTTTATGAGGGCTTAAGCATTTCCGCACGAAGGGGAAATTTCTGTAGATCATTTATTTACTTTCCCAAATCTTATGGACAGATCTAACCTTTCTTTACTTTCCAAGAGTTTTGCTTCATTTCCAAAACACTGTGTGAATGGGGGGAAAAAGTAAAGCCAGGGTTACTTTACCAGCACTTCAGAACTCTTGGCCCAAATGAGAAACAGGCAATGAGGAAAAGCCTGGTGGCTCTGCACCATTTCATGGCTGTAGACCACACAGTTTCCCTAAATTGGTGTGTAGCACACTGGGCACCATTATCAATGCAGGGTCTTTGGTGGCTGGGAAGAGAATGAGAGTCAAGGTGTTTTTCTCATTATCTTCATTCTATGGAGTAGGTCACCTCTGTTCTGCACCCCCAGTATTAGCGTATCCCTTAACCTGCATGCATATGTGAGTGTGTGTGTGTGTGTGCACGTGAGAGAGGAGGAATGATGTGTGTATATTCATATGTCTGCACACACACATCAATATCCCTAAGGGTTTTCTGCTGGGAGGTGTGCATCTTTGACATTGCTTTGCTCTGTGATGTGTTAAACCAGACAATAGAAAAAATGATTAGGACTTTCCAAGCAACCACCTAACAATAGTGAGAGGAGAATGTGAGCTGATTGAAGCTGTGTCCTCCATCCTGATGAGCAGGGGAGGCAGACCAGAGATGGTTAGTACTTGTATTTTGTAGGCCTGGGCTCAGGATGAAATCTCTGCTTCTATTCTTCCTCCTCCCAGACTCCCTCAAGGCCCTCTGGGTTGGTAAAATTTAGGATTCTGGCAGATCCAAATCCATGCGATTTCTTCCAGGACTGTGCCTCTAAATGTCACTCTCATTGCACAATTTCCAACACAGTGTGCTGATTGGAGTTGCTTAAAATCCATGTGGCTGTGAGGAGGAGAAAAGAGGAGGCATCCTCGGGAGGTGAAAGGAGAAAGAAAGAAAAGGGAAGTTTGGGAACTCAATGGATGACAAGGCTTCCTTCCCCAGTGGTCCCTAAACCCAGCCAAAGGGAGCTAACCAGGAGGTGCCCTCCTCAATCAACGGTAGGAATCTCACAAAGTAAAAATGAGGCGGGGGTGGTTGCTTGGTATAAACCCCCTCCCTAGACTCCTCCTGACATTAAAAGCAGCTCATTTCTGCCTCTCGTCCTGGGCCATACACTTTCACACTGCGGTTGCCAGGAGAGAAGACCCAGAAAGATCTTGCTGAAATCAGTGTTAGCAATGACTCTCGTTTGTTGGCCCAGCATCAAATTCTTCTTCTTGCTTACTGGGGCTCAGTGAGAAAGCAACTGGAAGAATATATACAGTCATCTTCCTTCATGTATAGACCTGGGCAGAATTTACCTCCCTGGGCCTCAGTTTCCCTATCTGGAAGATGACATCAATTCCAAGGGCCTTCCAAGCGTTTCTAGTGAATCATGACACTTTTGACTTCGTAGTTGTCAACAAATGACAGCCCCCAATCATTTCCCATGCCTGTTTCACTGACAATTTTATTTTTTCTGTTTGTCTCACCCTCTTGGATTTTCCAAGTGTTTATGTCATTGCTGAGAATCCAATAAACTGCATTATTGGGAGGAGACGCGGAGCAGCACACACAGAAAGAAATCTGCTATTTTCACATGAATGCTTTCGGCAGTCAGCCATGATGGGAAATGAAATGTGTGGAAAAATACAGGGTGAATGAAGATGCCTTTAGTGAGATGATGAGCCTTTTACTGCCTGCGCCGGCGTGCGACGCGCTGCTGATCTGTCACCCGGCGGCAGCTTCTGCGCAGACATCTGACTTTCCAGCCTCCTCCACAGGTTGTGTTTTGATGTTGAGAAACCTGTGGGTGTTACCAAAGTCCCAACAAGGGCAACCCAGGAGAGCACGGATGGCCTAGCGTCCTGGCAGGCAGGCAGGATTCCACTTGGGCATCGGGGCTTCGGGAATCACTTCCATAAATTAGAAGCTGCCGAGGGAGATTCCTCAGGACGGGTGGCAGGACCTCCTGTGCTCTCTGAACTAGTACAGGGAGCTTTTAAAGCTCCAGGTGGAGGTGGAACCCAGTCTGACTGGTCTCAGCCTGAGGCTTCTCTATTCTGTGCCAAGGTGAGTTTGTCATTTCAGAGGTGTGAGAATCACAAGACAAGGTTCAAATCGCAGCTGGAATCTGGGTTAGCTGAGTGATGTCAGACAAGATGATGTAGGCAGCTCAGCCTATCTCCTGGTTCCTCAGTGCCTCAGCTAGCGAGTAAAGCTCGTTGGTATTATTAAAAAGATAGTGCCTAAATGTTTTCACTCTATGCATAGTTTCTGCTTAGTATTAAGAGTATTTTTAAGAGGAGTTTCTGCTTTAAAGAGAAATCGAGCAGAAAGCATTGGGAATTCCCATGTATTCTTTCCGCCAGCGCACAGATCCCACTGTTAATGCTTTGCACTGGGCTGTTACATTAGTTACAACTGACGAGCCAGTATGGATACTTCATTGTCAACTAAAGCCAGTAGTTTACATTAGGTTCACTCTTTGTGTTGTACAGTTACACAAGGGAAAAACATGCTACCATGTAGCCACCAATACAATATCACATAGAATAGATTTACTGCCCTAAAAATTCTCTGTGCTCTGAGAATTTATTTCTGCAAGCTCCTAACTACCACTAATCTTTTTACTGTCTTGATAGTTTATGTTTTCCAGACCGGTATCTAATTGGATTCATATATAATGTAGCCTTTTCAGATTGGCTTTTTTTTTCACTTAGTAAAATATATTTATTTTTTTTCCAAGTCTCTTCCCGTCTTGATAGGTCATTTCTTTTTATTGTTGAATAATACGGTATCGTATGTATGCACCATGGCCTGTTTACTCATTCATCTGTTGAAGGACGTCTTGGTTATGAGTAAAGCTGCTATAAAGGTTCTTGTTCATGTTTTTGTGTGGCCTGTTTCACCTCTACTTTGAAAAAGATCAGAGTGTGACTGCTGGATTGTATGGTAACACTCTGCTTAGCTTTGTGAGCAGAGGCCACAGAATCTGCATTTTCACCAACAACGAAGGAACGTTCTGACTGCTCCATATCAGCATTTGATGATGCTCATAAGCTGAATTTTAGCTGCTCTAGTAGATATGCACTGGTCCTTTAATTTGCAATTCTCTAATGAAACACGATAGGAAGCCATCAGGGACAGCCACCTATATATTTTCACTGTAGAAATAAATGAGCTCCTTTTTTCTGTTCTTTTAAAAAATGTTTCTTTCCCAGCCAATAGGAAATAAGAAACGAGTATGTTTCAAGGACCAGGGAGGTAGGTACATAGCTGTAGGAGCAGAGGTTCCCAGGTCAGAACTCAGAAAACTTGAATGCTGGCCCTGAGCTATGTGACTTTAGGAAATCATCTCACCTCTGGAGGTGGCTTCCTTACTTGTAGATTGTGACACTTGTACTGGATCAAGGCCGTGACAGGTGTCTCAGGTCAGCACTCTCTGGTCACAGTGACCGCCTAGGTCAGGAATGCAGTGGGAGGAGGCAGGGCTGGGGGCCGCTGAGCCATGCCTGAGAAGTGCTGTTTGCAGGCAGAGATGGAGGTGGAGGCCTAAGCTCCGGCCCCTGCTCTTCCTCAGTGTGATTTCTAAATTCCCCTACTGTTTACAGCTCCATGCAGCTGCAAGTGACAACTGACAGCCCAGCAGAGAGACAGGGAAGGTGGGGGGATTGTTGAGCCTTGATGCTGTGTCACAGGGTGGGGCAGTGTGTGTTGGGGAGTCAGCTTGGCTCATGCCTGATGTCCCTTGGCTGGCCCATGAGCTCTACCTGGAAAGAGAGGAATCTCACGTTTCTATCCTTGTTTCCCCCGAGAGCTGCCATGCCCAGCACAGAAAAGTGCTTCACTTACATTTGCTGAGTTTCTTGCAGGTACCAGGCATTGTTCTCTGTACCGAGGACACAGCAGGGGACAGAAAGGAAAAGTTCCTGCCTTCTCTAGTTTTCATGCTAATGCTGTTCTCTGCACAGCACTTTCAAGAAAACATAGAAGTGTCATGCTATTCAGGAGAGCACCCTCCCTAAACAGTGAAAGTGAAGTGACTGGTAGGCGTAGGAGGGTGAACTTCAGTCGGGAGCATCTCACAACAGGAAGGGACTGAGTCAGCAGATGGAAGTCTTCCTTAGGGTTTACCCCCGGGTCTGTAACCCCCGCCCCCAGGCAGAAGGAAGCAGCAGCTCCAAAGCCTAAGTTTCTGCTCTGCTATGGCCTCGGTACCCAGCAGGGCTCCAGAAACCTTGAAAGTCCAGGGGGCTCTGAACTTCCAGTCCTCTATAGGGGGAGGTGGGGGGACTTCCCTCCTTTCTGAATCTGATTTCCAAGTGACAGTGCAGACCCCACAGCACAGCAGGTGACTAGGGCACAGAGTGGGGGCTGTCATGAGCTCTCACACCTTTCCTGCTGTCCCTGCCACTCTGCTCTTCCTGCAAGGTCCCAGAGAGATTATTAAACTCATTCAAAGGCCGAGTCACCTTCCTGCGTTAAGAGTTGTGTGTAAGGAGCGGGGGTGGGGGGGTGGGGGGTGGGGGAAGCCTGAGAAGTGAGGAGACCTGTGGTCTGTGAGCTGCTGAGCTCCTCCTTCCTCCCCCAGTGGCCTGGTAATGACTTTCTTCATGGTAAAATGGCATATTTCCCCTTTTTGCATCCTGTGCGCTTCCTGTACATAGCAACCTTGACCCACTGGGGGAGCAGGAGGAGGGTTATAGATATCAGACAGAGACCACCCTGCCACTCAGGGGATTCATGGCAGGTCATGGCCATCCCCAGGGTCTCTCAGTGGCTGTTCCTGAAGATGGGACAAGAAGGGGACATGGATGGTGAATCCTGAGGATCAAGAAACCTTGTGATTTAGTGGGTCAGGGCGGAGCCCATAGGTGCCATTTCCAGTGAGCACCCAGAGCTTGCTGCTGACTCATAGGTCACACTGGTAGAAGTGACAGTTAAGTCACCTCTGCTATCTTAGAGGAGATCGGTGGAGGCCGAGTTCAGATTTGAATAGTTCTATACCTATTTTTGATCTTGGTCTCTAAGCTGCATATATTCACCCTCTTGCTCAGAGCTTAGCCTGGCCTATAGCTGGACCCTGAGAAGTTTCTGGTCTCATTATTCCTGGTCCTACATAGTCGTAGTTGAATCTTGACTGCAAACTTGAATGCAAATATGAAAACCACAAAAAAGCACAAAGAGCTTGCACTTTATCACACAGTCTAGGAGGACAGCCTCTTTCAGACCAGGGAAGGACTGCTTGGGTTGGAAATCAAGAGGCTGAAATTCTAGTCCCTGCTCTGTTATTCAGGGTCTGTGGGATCTTGGATAAATCATTTCCTTTTCCTGGGGTCCAGATGCCTTATCCTACAGAATTGGACCACATGCTTCCCAAGACCCAGCTCAGCTCCAGGAGCATGGGGTTTCTCTCCCTTTGTGGGATAGGCAAGCTCATTACTGTTGAACAGGCCAGGTTCAGGGTTCCTCTGGCATGTGTTTGGCAGACACATGGTGGTGATGGGTCAAAGATCCCTCTAAGAACAACAGCCTTGGGAGTGGAGGACACTCCAATGACAGCAATGAAGAGTTAGGAGAAACCGCAGCTCAGCCTGGCAGATAAGGGCATTTATGGGAGGGGTAAATGGCACTGCAGCTGGAAGAATAATTCTCAAAGGTGGCTCTTTGGTGACACTCTGCACTTGTGCTTCACTTTAGAGTTTTAGCAGTGGTGTCACAAGCATTTCCTCCCTTCCCAGTGCCTGTTCTTCCTCATAGTATCCTTGAATCCTGGAAGGAACTGCACAGGAGACAGCATGGTTTTCCAGGTGACAGTGAGGGCCAGACAGACTTCACACACACACACACACACACACACACACACACACGCACATGCACACACACACACGCACACGGTGGAGGAACCTGGCTGCAAGTCTTAGACTTTAGGTCCATTTCTGCCACACCACACTGTCACCCACAGAGCATGTAGCAAATGGAACACTGGCCTTGGGGAAGAATGGGATTGGTTCTGTTAACTTTTCCCTTGACGGAAGGTTACAAAGGCCACAGAATTCCTTCCTGAATCCCTAGGGCTGTGGATAAAAGGCAACCTTTTTGGTCCAATTCAGGACCTTTCATCAGTCAGTTAATTCACTGATGTGAGCTGGGATGTGAGAAAGTCCTTCTGGGTCCTTTTGCACAGGCTCTGAGGTCCGTCTGGGTATAGGGAGCAGATGCATCATCAGGTAAGCAGCTTTGGACCTGTTGAGCACCCAATATGCAGTGGAAACTGTCTACTCTAATTGTTTCCAGGGTGGGAGATACACTGGGCTGGACTGGCAAGCAAGCAGGGCAGGCTTCCTGGAGGAAGTGGACCTTGATGTAGCTCGCGGTGGAGACGATGTTTGAGACTGAGGGACTGAGAACATAGTTTCTGTACCTTCCCAGACTGCAGGCTGCAGGGAGGCCAAGGGCAGCAGATGGGCAGGGATGTGGGGGTGTTTTTAGAGGATCCCTTTGGCTGTCCGCTAAGCAGAGGGCAGAGCATTTCAGGCCACCTGAATGATGGGGCCACAAGGCTAGAGGAAAATCTGGGGACTGGGAGTGGAGTTTGTTTGTGTGTTTGGTGGAAGGAGGACTCTACCCAGCGTTTTCAAGATAAAAATTCCATGGCCACACATGGTCTCTCTACAGCTTCCGCTCTTGGAGAATTTCCATGCTTTTTACCCTTGGATCCCTTGAGGTCATGGCCCCTTCTGTCTCCATCTTGACTGAGTTGATGGATTGTTTATTTTTTTAGGTGTCTGCAGAAAGAACGGCAAATCAAAGAATAACAAATGCTGATGAGGGAATGGGGGGGGGGGCTTTAATTATTGCACCAGCGGGGATTGGACCAAGGTCTTCACACTGAGCAGCCGCCCTTGCCCTCTAATGTTTTTAATGTAGTTCGATACAGGATCACACTAAGGCACAAAGTTGCCTTGTCTGCCTGGCTGTGGACCTGCGCAATTGTCCCCAGACTGCTGCCACTCCTGGGCCAGCAGAATAGTGTTATCCTTTCCATCAGAGCACAGAGCAGGAGTGTGGGACTTATCCGGGATCCAGGCTACATGGCAGCTCTCCCTGGGCTCTCTCTACATGGCCTATGGCACCGGCCACTTTCCTGCATTTTCCTGGTGCTTGATTCTGCTCATTTTCATAAAAACAAACAAATGAACAAGCAAAAAAGATTGATGCGAATGGAAAATGCTGCTGTCACTCTTCTGGGCTGCGAGGAAGTGCAGCGGTATGCAGGGCTCACTGCCCCTCCGGCCCAGGTTCCAGGAGGCAGCCTGTGGAGGGAACAGCTGGGAGCAGCACCCCAGCAGTTGGCAGCTGCTCCCAGGGCTGTGTCAGCCAGATGTGGATTCCTCCTGCAGGGGCTGAGGGCCTGGGCAGTGCAGGGAAGGCTGGGTGGGAGGCTGGGAGTGGGGGTGTTTCTCTGCTCTGTATAATAGCCCGCTTCTGACAAGGAGCTTCTGTTCTTTTCCACTGGAAAGCTTTTAAGAACGCTGAAAAGGACAGGCAATTACAGGAAGGTTAGGTGCGCCTGATTGGATGTTGTTACAAATCACTCATTGTCATACAAGGCATTTGGAAAGGAGGCCATCGGGGACTGATTACCGTTTAGGGTAAGCGATTTCTGTTTAGAGCAAGTGAGCAGATGAAGGCTGGGCTGGTACTCATTGCCCTTTCTCTGTTCGCTGTTGTGTTGATGGTTTTTCTTGGCAAGGAGGGGTCATTACAGATGCTCACAGGATGCATGAGTGGGAAGGGGTGAGGGGTCAGCCTTCTTTTCCCATCCCTACCTCATCTACCCCATGGTACTGAGCACAGAGAAGGCAGAAGAGCCTGGCCTGGCCTCCCACAGCAGGGGAGGCTGAAAGAGAGGCTGTGTCCAGACCGCAGGCCAGTGTCCTTGGCTCCAGCCAGGTAGCATGCTGATGCGTGACTGGGACTGAGTGTTCTTACTGGCCCAGCCTGTGTGCAGCTGTGAGCTGAGAACAGTCCCTGGGGCAGCCCCAGTAGCTGCAGGTGCCACACCACCATCTGTCCCCGTGGGTCCTCTCACATCCTGTCACTTGGGATATCCTTTGATGACATAATGTCCCAGGAGTCAGGAGGCAGGAAAACTGTTTGACCTCCGATTCTACCCCTCTCTCTTTCTCTCTCTATGTCTCTGAGTGTATCATCTGTCTCTGTGTCTCTCTCTCCTCCTTCATCACTGTGTCTTAAACACCATCATGGAGAATCATCCTCAGATTTTGAAATCTGTTCCATCTTTGAGTTGCCACTGACCTGCAAGCATTCTCGGAAGGGTCGCCCTCTAAACAGCCAGGAGACACTGAAGTAGAATCAAGATGACAAGGAAGACAGCAGGTGAAAGGACATCATAATTATACTTTGATAAATCTATAATCTGGCACCTTCAATTGCAATTACCACGGTTTCACCAAAGGTGAAAGTGAGGCAGAAAACAGTCAAGAGCCATCCTTATTTTTGGTTTGTTAGTTTGGAGGTTACACTGTTATGGGTTTAATTATGCTCCCCCCACAAATATGATGAGGTCTAGATCCTTGGTATCTCAGAATGTTACCTCACTTGGAGATGGGTCTTCATAGAGATAATTAAATTAAGGAGAGATCATTAAAGTGCACCCTGGAACAGAGAGACAGACATGCTGGGGGCAACACTAGGGAGGAGGGAACATCCCACGTGAGGGTGAGTTTGGAGCAAGTGAAGGGACAGCAGCAATTCCCAGTGATCCACCAGAGGCTAGGAGAGGGCATGGAGCTGTCCCGCATAGCCTGAGAAGGAATTAGCCCTGTGGATGCCCTGATTTCAGATTTCTGGTCTCCAGAACTGCAAGAAAGCAAATTTCAGTTTGTACTACTTTGTTATGGCAGCCATAGGAAACTCAGACTGATATAAGAACTTCTCAGTTGTCTTTCTGATTTTATTACTATTCAATTGGATTCTATAATATTTTATTGGATTGAAAACTCCCTGGTTGGGTAGCAGGTGTTAATATGATCTGGATTAAGGACAGAGTGTGACAGAAATTCTGGGATAATTTCAGAATCTCTACCTTCCCCAGCAGGGAAATTCATTCAATTAATCATTTAACTTCTGTTTGAGGAGGACCTACTAAGCATCCAGCATTGTTCTCTGTGCTGCAGGCACAAAGATGCACAAAACATCATCTTCCCTTCATAGGGAAAGCAGTCATGCACACAAGTAGTTGTGGGGTTAATCAGAGACACGGGTGGTGCTGAGTGCAGTGCATCATGGGAACATGGAGGAGATGCAGGAAGAAGTGGGTAGAGCAAGAGACAGTACCTGAAGCAGAGATTATGGGACTTGAGCTTCAAAACATTGTCCTGGCCACCAAGTTAGAAAGGCATTTGAAACAGAAGGAACCCTATGACTAAGGGAATAGAGATGAGGAACATAGTGTGTGAGAGACTGAAATTCTACCTCTTAAAGACTTCATAGTTCAGTGGGAGAGACAGATAACAAATAGGTCAATAAACATATACAAAAATGTAATTAAGTGCTACAACAACAGAGGGCTTAAGTGGAGAGTAGTGACAGGTCATTTAATTAGAGTTGCTGGAGAAGATTTCTCTAGGAAGGAGGAGGTGGTCAGGTGGGGAGGTGAGAGCAGAGAATGGTCCAAGAATTAGAAATGGCGTATGCCCTTAGGGTGGGAAAGATTAGAAAATGTCACACCTATGTAAATATCTTATTGGCAATGACATTGCGGGATTTTGTAGGGAATTCACGTAAAGTTTCCTGGTGCCATGTTTGTGGCAGTCTTTAGATCTTTCCCATTATTTCTCTCTGGCTTTTGCAAAAAAATATCTCCTTTCCAGTTTTGCCCCATGACCTTTGCATGGACGGCATTTTCTGGTATATGATCAGGTGTGTGTGTGTGTGTATGTGTGTGTGTGTGTGTACACATGTGTGAGGATGGTGTGTGCAGAGGTGCATGAACAGTGCTCTGTGTGCACGAGACAGCAAGGACTTCTGCAAGCCTGTCTTGAGCTCACCCTGATGGCACAACCTGCATCACTTATCTCAAAAATGAAATTAAATGCATTTCACAAATAAGAATGGTTTCCAACTCCATGCCCTGGACCAAAGGATCTGGTTTGTTTTCCTTGCTCTGCTTTTATCAAAGATAAAAAGATTTGTAAAGTGTGACATCCACGTCCAATGCTAATGGCATAGTGGAAACTGTCCAAGAGAACTGATAAACTCCTTAGAGTGAGGGCAGATGATTAAGAGAGACCAGCTCCAGATGTACTATTTAGTGATCACATCCAAGAAACATTAACATTTTGGAATGTTCAAAAGTAAAGCTCCAGGAAATGAAAGTCTGGGAGGAATTAGACTGGTGGAGCTGGTCCAACAGAGGAAAGCAGGAACCAGCCACTTCAGCTTCTCCAGGGACCTGAGTGGGCTGGAAGCTCCAGTGTGTTAATTCTGGAAAACACTGCAAAGACTATTGGGACCCCCAGGTCTCAGGGGGAAAAAAAAGATCAAGGATTTTTAAGTTTTTAAGACTTTTCACTCAGCTTTCTCATGCTTTGATGAGGAAATCGAGTCCTAGAGTGGTAAAGTGGTGTGAAATATCACAAGACTGTGTGTCCCCAGAAGTAGATAGGGGTGCAGAATCCACCCTGTTCTTCTTCGCCCTGTATATGCTACTCCTTATGGGTATTTGGAGGTGTAGGCAGATTGCATTTCTCCATTTCATGATGTGGTCAATGGTAACCTGTGCCGCACAATTGGAGAATCATAGTGTTAAGTGCCAGTGAAGTCTCATGCCTGTCTTCTGTTGGGTCATCCATGAGCTCCTAAGCTGTGCAGATGTTGGCTCCTGTGTGGTGGGAAAGCTCTTGAGCTTGGTGTGGCGAGTGGAGAGAAGCTCTCTGAGCTGGGAGGGCCTCTCCGTCTTTGCTTGACAGACACAAATAGCTAAATTAGAGTAACCATCTTAATGGGGAATAAATTGGAGGGTTAGTAAGTCAGTGCATGGAAGCAATTTGTCCTGTATTCTTGGCTAAGGAGCTGGGGCCCCTCATTTCCTATTAAGGGCATTGCTAGCCACTGCTTTTGAGAGGAGACTGGGTGGTAAGCAAAGGGGTGGCTTGGTGTGGGGGAGTTGTGGGTCAGAAAGTATCCAGTGGCAGCCTGCAAGGGGAGACACCAGTGCTGTAGGGAGCCTGTGCCAGTTACCTCAAGGCAGGGCGGTCAGGGTCTGCCTGGTCTCCAGCGCTGTTGGGAGGAATCCTGTTACGTATTTGCCTGCGCGCTTCACTAAGTGTATCAGACGTGAGTCTCCAGCCAAATACCCTGGAGCTGCCATAAGGAGCAGTCCTGGGACACATACTCAGAGATGCAGATGATTTATTAGGGACTATCTCAGCCACTTGCTTCATCACTGACGTACAATATCTGGTATGCACAATTGAAAGGAGAGGCTTATTTTGCACATGAGTTTTAAAAGATTCATTCCACAGCCAGCTGGCAGAAATGGCACTGCGGAAGGGCCTGGGTTTACAAAGCTGCTCACATCATGTTGGGCAGGAAGCAGAGTGAGGAGGGGCAGGGTGGGTGCTCAGCCTTCTGGGTTTGATCCCTAGAGATGGCTTTCTTCTGACTAGACCCTGCCTGCTAACAGGAAATCTGCAATAGTGCCCTCCTGAACTAACCACCTTCCACAAGCCCCGCCTCTGAACCCATGAGCCATCTGGGGAATGTTTTAAATCTAAACCAGGACAGGGAAAGTTCGAGGTAGTTAGAAACCACTATAGAAACAAAGGGAAGGTGTGCTCCAACTCAGGACCTGGTACCCATTAAAAGTACAATATGTTTTCTTCCCTAACTCTCCGAATACTCTTACTGACCTCAAAAACCAGGTCCACTGTGAAAGCCAGGATGTCCTCCAAGGATAAAGTAGATGGAAAAATAAAACTGCTAGGGGTCAGAAGGACAGGAGACAAACTCCTGGGCCCTTAACCTGTTATGCATGAAGAGCATGGTTTGTGTTTTCTTCTGTGACAGTCAGAACCTTGAAAGTTGATTTTACAAAGAGCAGGGACTCTGTACTTGGACTGATGGATGCCCAATGGGTAATGAAAAGCAAGATGAAACTTTGCATTTCTGTTTTCATTTTGTATCTATTTCCTTTATTACCTCATAACTTAGGGGTCAGATGCTGCTCAGCTCTGCATGTAGTCAGGGAGTGGCTGTCTAAAAACTGGTAATACAAGGCTTTTAGCCCTAAATTTGCCTAATTTACCCTCCTTCAAGACCGAGAACGTCAAGAGATGCGAGTTCCAGGAACATCCAAATTCATCTTTTACCCACTGGAATGGATACTCAGAGCCTTCCAGTCATTGCCCAAATTGTCTTGGATTTCAGCCCAGCATCCAAAACCTGGGGCCTCCCTCCACACTCCACAGCCAGGATCACTCCTGAAGGGACTGTTTTCTTGAGCAAAAAGAACCATCTTGCCCAGCCACAACTGAGATAGCGATCGACCGGGCCCTTACCCACCTCTGCAACCCCAGAAAACCGGGCTTCTCCCCTTTGTCAGGGGCCCAGTCTGATCTTGTCTATCAAAGCTGTTTCCCCGTCAACATTTCTGAAGCTGGAATTCCTCCTCTATTTTCTCTTACTTTCCAGTTAAAACTTCTGCCTGTAAATTCAGTATAAACAGAGCTGGTGACAAGTTCTTTGGGTCCACACCAGTGGAGGTGCAAGGGCAGGAGTGGAGGTGGGCAAAGGGAAGGTTCAGTGGTGGCACAGTCTAAAGAGAACCTTGACTGGCCCCATGGGAAATGACCTTGGTAGCTGTCCTGAACCCGGCCGAGATGGTCATGCCGGTATCAGTCCCTGTGCAGGGCACTCTGGGAAAGGGTATATCCTTGTAGGAGACAGTTTTGCAGTTGGGCATTTCTGAAACAGCTGGGCTGGGTCTCCTTGCCAGTGTAGCCCTAAAACTGGGATAAGAGTCCTTCCCTGAGTGGAGCTGGGCCTGCCACCATATTGACTTAAGCTTGGTTGGTTTCCTCCCTTTCCTTGGGTAAGTTCTGGGGCATTTCTATGGAGCCGAGGCTTAGGGTCTATATAATAGCAAAAAACAGATGAGCTCTATTTTCTTTTCTGCTCTACAACTCACACTCAAAACAGAGCTTTCTGTGACCAGATGTTGGGAGTTTTCCACACTGACCAATTCTTCAACACTGGCGAGGTGTCCTATAAGTCAGTTCCAGGCCGACATTAAGGGTGAATCCTCCATGGGTAAAGCCTCAAGCGGTTCAGTCTCCTGGCTTCATTTCAGATGCTGGCCTGAGTCCCAGGGGACCCGCACTTCTGACTTGGCTATAGAATGATTTCTACAACCCGCTTCTCGGGTTTAATAATTTGAATACTTTCTAGAGCTACCCACACAATCTAGGAAAACAGTGTACTTACCATTATTGATTTATTACAAAGGCTATTTTAAAAGATAAAATGAACATGTAGAGGCCTATCTAGGATGATGTTTGCAAGGGTCCTGATCACAGGCACTGCTGTCCCCTGAAGCTGGATTCCTTACCCTCCTGGCATGTGGATGTGCCTTAGTTACCCATGTGGATGCTGTCTAAACCTCCACCTTTGGAGGCTTCATTGTTCAGGCATGATTGATTAAGTATTGGCCATTCGGTCCTCTCCCTTGGAGAGGTCAGGAGTTGGGCTAAGCATTCTAGCCCATGAATCCCATAACTGGTTCCTCTGGTGACATCACCCCTATCTTGAGACTATCTGGGGAGCCCCAGCTATCAGTCATCTCATTAGCATACAAAGATACATCTCCCCACAGATTTCAAGGGGTTTAGGAGCTGTGTGCCAGGAAACAAGAAACTGCTTGGAAGACCAAAATGTGTTTCTTAATATATCACAGTATCACATGGCCCTTCAAGGCTCTATCTTTACTGGGGTCCAATGAAACACATCTGGTATGCTGACCTACTGCTGGATCGCTGGAATTTTGCCATGGACAGAGACTTCCAGCCTGTGGCACCTGCAAGCCTAGAGGCTCAGCTGCTGTTTCTAAGTCATATTTTGGGGAATGCGACTCAGCCAGCTGTTTCTGTGTCATGCTGGAGCACGGAAATGACTGTGAGGATGAATGTGGCTTAGACACACCAGACTGTCATTTCCTCCTGGGTTGACCATCTTCTGCAGAACTTGTCCTTAGGCACAGAATTAGTTCCTCCTCAAATTCCATGTGGAAGCCCCACATGACTGCATTTGGGGAGGTAAATTTAGATGAGGTTATAGAGGTGGGACTGCTCCCACAGGACTGGTGTCCTCATAAGAACAAGGTGAGGAAGGAGCCTGACAGCCCTTTCCTTTCTGAGTGAGCACAGGGGAAAGATATGTGAGGGCATAGTAAGAAGGTGGCCACCTGCACCTCAAGGGTAGAGCCCTTCCCAGAAAACAGTTCCTTAATCTTCAATTGCCTGCATCTTGGATTTTTTTTTCAACATTTTCCCCTCAACCAGAAAATGTGCTGCAATTTGGTTGTAAACACAGAATGAAGTCAAGAACTAGGCTTAGAAAAATATATTTCCACTGATAAGGGACCCACAGCTATAACACAAAGAACTTTTAAAATTAGTAAATAAAAATTAAGCAGAACAAGAGGCAAAGGATGCAAATGAGCTCCTCACAGAAGAGCAAATTGAAATGAACAATAAATATATTTCTCAAAGCTCAGACTTCCTAGAAGTCAGAAAATTGTGAACTAAAATAACGATCAGTTGTTATTATATACCCAAGAGTCTGGAAAACATGAAGAAGCCCCTGTGAAGCCTGCTCTTGGGGGAGATGTAGGAGCTGCGTACACACAGCTGGGGAAATGTATGTGCCCTTCTGCATTAGTTAGAGCTCACCAGAGGGACAGATTATATATAATATATACATATGAATATGATATATTTATGTGTATGAATATATATGTACTTATGATTATATAGAGGATTTACCAGATAGAGCGCAGAAGCAGAAGAGGCCCAGTTGTCCCCTGCTAGGTCAGAAGTGGGAGGATGCAGAGTAGCAGCCTGTCCACTGGAGGTTCGGAGGGTCCAGTCAAAGGTCAAATGTCTGGAAACTCCCTGCAGAGGCCTGAGTAAGTCTGTGCTGAAGGGTCTGCAGTGGAAGCCTGAGGGAGCTGCTGACCAACAACCATCGGCAATGGTGCACATTGGAGTTCATCCCCAGAAAACACGGCAGACTTAGTTCTTTTTCGCTTTGATTCTATCCAGGCTACAAGCCTATGGTCAGTGTCACCTGCTCTGGGTGGGTCTGCCTACTCTGGGTGGGTCTGCCCTCGTCAGTTTGAGGCCTATGTGTCAATCACACATAGACACACACGGAGCATCACTAATCTGCTAGGTGGTTCTTACTCGGGTCAAGTTGAGATTTCCCACTTAGCAAGCACACCTTCTATCAAGCACTCACACATCCAGGGACTTAGCTCACAGAAGCCAAGGCACCACCGCGTAAGGCTGTCTGTGCAAAGCTGTTTCTAAAGAAGTGGCCATCGAGAGAAATAGCTGAGGGTGGCGCTACACACCTGCGATCGCACCATTCTGGGAAGCTGAGGAAGGAGGATTGCGAATTGGAACCCACTTGGGCAACTTAATGAGACCTTATCGGAAAATAAAAACTATAAAGGTCTGGGGATGTAGCCCAGTGTAAAGGTCCTGGATTCCATCCCTAGTACTGGAGGGAAAAAAAAGAGAAGGTAGGGAGGGTGTCAATAAATTAAAGTTTACTCATGCAACAAACGTTATACACACGATTTAATTCTAAATCTAATGCACACGAAGTGTGAAAAAAAAGTATGGAGAAATGTATAAAGTGATCCTTTGTATAAAACAATAGCAATTTCTGCCATATAAGTATGGGATATGGAACATAAAAGGGGAGTAAATTTCCCCTAGATTTAAAAATATTCTGCCGAAAAGTGGGCACACACACAGCGTGACTCTATGAGTTTATATGATGTGATTCTATTAGATATTTTGTTGATGCATAAATACACACAGGAAAAAATGATTAAATCATTACTTCAGGACTGAGAAATTTCAGGCAATGTCTTTCTTTCTTACACAGGTTAAACCTCCCTAAGCCAAAAATGTGAGTTCAGAATGCTCCCAAATCCAAAACGTTTTGAGTGCCAACACATTGTCTGGATCATGTTCAGACGACACATAATTTTCAGATTAGGGCTGCTCAGCCGTCACGGTTATGCCAACTTGCTGAATTCCCCAAACCTCTGAGATCTGCAATAATTCTGGTCTCACACGGTTCAGATAAAGTTTACTGAACTTGTACTTCTCTATACTGTTTGAAAACATGTAACAAGCAATACTTTTATAATAACAGTGTGGCTATTTAAAAAATAATGACACTTTACTTCTTTACAGCCCAGAACACTGTACTTCCTGACAGATGTCAGTGAAGTGTCCCCACGGGTTCCTGGCCGAAGGGCAACGGGGATAACTTAGATCTGAGGAAACTCGGCCTTGAGGTTTTGGATCTTTTCTGGGTGCTCTGTCGTCTCCTCCTTTCAGCTCCATTTTCTCCCTCAGGACCTTGAGTATTGGGCTCAGGCCTTGGTGGTGGCTCATCCCGTGTCCTGGTCCCAGTCTTCCTCTGGTGGTTGTACCAGGTGCCTGTGAGTCTCAGTGAGCAGGGAGCAAACAGGACTTCAAAAGTTAATCACTGAACTAGGTTAAGCCACTTGCTCACGATGAAACAGTGAACACGCCACAGAGGTGTCTTGGAATCCAGTTGTAGTATTTTTGCTAATGCTATTTTGAAGGAGCAGCCTAGCAGGAAACAAGCAGGCAGCTAAACTTTTGGGTGGCTAGGAGGGGTAAGAAAGTGAATAGTCAATCAAGGCAACAAGCCCAGTTACTCCCTGAGGAAATCGGGAGGGACCCCACATCACTAGAGCTCCTCTTGCTCTGTCTGAGGAGTAGCTGACTTTGCTGTACTGTAGAGTCATTAGTTGTGTTTCTTTTCCATAATAAACTTTTATTTTAACCTTGAAACTGTTCCACACATGATTTCCAGCTTATGTGTAGCTAAGAATCCACTCTATTCACTCAGATTTGGAGGAGCCAGGCCCTCCTCAACTGGGCTCCAGACTCACTCCTCATTCTCCCCGGCTTTCTCCCTGAACTTGTGACCTGTGCTGTCTTAGGTAGCCAGGTCCCAGGTACCCTGTAGAAGTGCCTTCTCGAAAGCACAGTACTCTTTTCCTTTTGACTTTCTGGAATCATCTTTTCAGAGTGTTTTTCTCTCAAATTTCCAAACTCACCTTGCTTTTTACCTTCTGGAGCTCTGCCCTTTCTGACATATTTCCTCTTCTGAGAGTGCTTGCTTGTGCTTGGGGCAGAGCTGGAAGCTGGTTTCCTGAAAGGTGGGAAAACTGTCTCCCAGCAGGGGAGAAGGAGAAAGATTCAAGCCAGAGGCCCAGGAGGAGTCCAATGAAGAAGCCAGAAAGAGCAGAGACACACAATGCGAAAGCCAGGAACAAAATTGTGAGTGAGAGCTAAGCCCAGAATGAGCAAGTGTGGGGGCAGGCTGGGAGCCAGGAGTCACTCTCCAAAAGGTTCCAGCATTTATGCAGTCACAGGGTGCCATGTACTTGGAATGCCATGTGCTGAGATCAGTGTGGAACAGAGAAACCAGGACAGATTTCAAAGAGTAAGAACTCTAATTGGAAACTGGTGAATGAATAGTTTTTTTTTTAAGTCTATACATGGTTTATATAATATTATGTGAAAGGTGAGAAGGATCTTAGAGATCATTTGCCTCTGTCCTGTCTCCTATAATAGCCATTCACCATGTGTGGCTATGAAACACTTAGCTTGTGGAACTGAAATGGGCTAGAAGTGCTAAACATATGCATTCGATTTTGATAATTTAGTTTGAGAACAATAAGATCAAATATTTCCCAATCTTTCTTGATTACACATTGCACTTTGAGGATTTATCAAGTTAAGTACAATATATCCTTACATTTTTCCATCACTCTGCTTTTGTTTTTGTTGTTTCTTTAGGGTGACTCCTACCTGGCTCATGTTGTATTTCTAATGGACACTACTCTGGGCTAGGAGTTGATAAATATTTTCTGTAAAGGGGAAGATAATAAATATCTTAGGCTTTGAAAATTGTATGGTCTCTGTCTTTACTATCCAGTTTGGTCATTGTAGTGCTCATGAGCTGTACCAAAATGGGCAATAGGTCAAATTTGGTGCCTAGGCTGTAGTTGGCTGGGTCTTGTTTAGACAAATTTCCTAATTTTAGCCATTGCTAAAATGGAGCCATTGCTTTTTGCAAAGAAAGTCTACTATCCAAGTCCATGCTAAAAAACACCAGAGTTTACTAAGTTTCTTGTCTGGACTATTTACTTTCTTTTTCCATAAATAGGCACTGTAGTAAGTGTCCCGCTGTGATATAATATTGCTGTAGGAGTGTTTAACATCCATTTAAAGATGAGCTCATTGTGACAGTCTTTTACAAACATACAAGTTAATATTTTATGATTCCCAATCTAACTAGAAGAGGTTCAGATTCTTCTGTCGGCAGCCTTGGTTTCTGCTGCTGCTCCCCTGGTCCCTGACATAGCTCAAGGGAATACTGCTTAGTAGAATTCCCCAACTCTGACAGGAAAACAAGCCCTTGGTGAGCCTTCAGCAAAGCTTTGACTTTAGGGAAGCTCAGTTTGGACACATCTGTTAAATATGGAATGGACAGAAGGGTTAATTTAGCCTCAAGTCTGTTGACAAGAATTACTTCCTCTTCTTTAGGCGAGGTTCCACCTCAAGTCCTTTTGCTCGCCAGCACTAATGTGTGCTTTACGTTTCCTTGCCTTGGTGGTCACTCCTGAAGACTGGGTGTGGATCAGACGTGGCCACCCCATGTCTGGAAATGAAGAAGTCTCATGGCTCCCACAACCCTTCCTCTCTGCTGGGTTCCACCATGGCACTGTATTTTGGCCTCTCATTAGGCCTGGTCTTGTACTCTTTCCTGATCGTCTTAATCCCTTGTCCTTGAGAAACTTACAGTCTTATTGAGACATGTTTCTATCTGTTTAAGAACATGACTGTTACTAATCTTAAATATATTATGAAATACTTAAAATAGGAAGAAAATCCACAGAGAAATATAATGAAAACTCATGTATTTCCCATTGCATCTCCCACCCTCTGCCCCAGGTAATCCCTCTTGAGTAGGGATTACTTATCATTTATATGAGTTTCATCTCAAATACATATATATGTGTGTCTCTATTATATTCTACAATTTCAAAAATTTTCATACTTTGTCCCATAATGTATATATTTTTTCCTCTGGCTAATTCCATTTTGTGCTATTTTTGTTTTTGATTTTTGCTTAAAATTTTAAGTGATTTAATATTATGACACAGTGATTTGTTTTTATTGCAAATTAGTTTTTCATTGTGTATATGCCTCAATATATACATCCATTGTCTTGTTTATGAACATTAGTTTGTTTTCAATTTTTCTATAGAGATAATGCCATCTTGCATATGTTTTCCAGCCTTCTCAGTATCTAGGGTATATACTTTACAATGGATTTCCTAGGTTCTACACTATGTATCTTTTCAAACTATTGTATGATGCCAAATTGTTCTTCAATGTGATTGGATGAATATTATATGAATATTCTTACTCTTTTGTAGTGTCACTAAAAGTGTCATCAGACATAAAGTTTTAATTGTTACCCATCTGATGAGTACAAAATGGTAGCATTTCAGATTGTGCATTTCTCTGATTTCTAGTGAAGTTGGTCTTTTTGTTTTTTCCTCAGTTTAACTGGATTTTTGTTGTTGTTGTGTGAATTGTCTAAGCATATAGTTTGCAAATTTTTCTTCTGAGTCTTGTGTCTTTTCCTGTAGGAAGACTTTTTACATTCTGAGAAGCTATCCTCAGTCGGTTTTAGGGTTTGAAAATCTCTTCTTTCAACTTTTGGCTGATCTTTTCCACTTTCCTTGGAGTCTTTTGACAAAAGTTTGCACCTTCTTTGCCAGGGGAAGGGGGGAACTCTAGTCACATGCGGTGTGACATGGCTGTTGTGCAAAGAGGGTAGAAGCAGTAACCCAGGGACACGTGTCTGTCTACCCTCAGTCTTCAGCTCAGGGAAGCCTGATGCAGATTAAACAGCTGCATAGAGTGGAGGAAAAGAAGGCAGCCTATGTTTCTTGCTTAGTGGTTTTCTAGGCACTTAATGTACTACTTTGAATCCCATGGTAATATTTGCAAAAAGCCTCAGTGTAGGATAACTTAATTAAACATTACTTACAAGAGTTTAATATTCATTATTTTGCTTTGATTACTGTCTTTGTCCCTCCCTCTTCTCCCCCACTGGAGAAATCACTCCCCTCGCCTATTCTGCTGATCTAATTAGCCTAATGGCTGCTGCTTGCCCGTGACCTTATGTCTTTTGAAAAACAAAAAATTAAAGGCTCTTTGGTTTGCCTTTCCCGATGGTCTTTGCATGTGGCAGCCCAGGTTTCTGAATTTTCTATTTCTCTTTTCTCAAATGCCTGATCCCACTCGTGCCGCATGGCACAATTAATGCTGTGTGCTTGAAAAGGGTTAGCAGCCAAATCTCAACAAATGCAAAAGTGTTGGAGCAGTGGGGAGAGGGAGGGAGGAGTTGGAGAAAAATGCTGAACCTTCTCAACAACAACTGACAACCAAGACAGGCTCCGGGTTGGCAGGGAAAAGCTATCAAAGGAGGGGTGCACGCACAAAGGAAGCACATTCTTTCATATTCTTTCTTCCTCTGTCTTGGGGCTTAATAGCATCATCGGCTTTCCTCTAAGTGAGTTTCCACTGAAGCTTTTGTGAGACTTCTCCAGAGCCCCACTGGCAGTCTGTGTCTGCCACCTGTGGCTCCCATCCCATGCAGGGACCATGTGCATGCCAATATTCCAACCCATCATGAGGGAAGGAAGCCAGGTGAGGCGTTTGGACTTTGTTCTGGCTCAGAGCTCAATTTACTATGCACATCTGCTGAACACTTTTGGGTGCTATCTGCATGGCTAGGAATTGTGAGGATGCATTGGCTGAGAAAGCCAGAAAGCCAGGAGCCAGAGAAGCATCTCAGGAACTGCACCGTTGGTCAACAGGGGACAGCATCAAGAGATGCTTTATCCACTTTGTCCAGGTGCTCAGGCATCCTTCAACCCAGGGAGGCTGGGTGCAGGAATGAGGAAGCGAGGGAGATGGAGCATAACAGGGGATACTTGAGATGTGCTGTAAAGGGGAAAAGAAGATCAAGTTCATCAAAGGGCTGGTAGAATTCTAGGCAGTAAGGAAAGGGAGGTGTCAAGTACTTGTCACATGGGGAGGCAGTGCTTCACCCGAGGAGGTAGAGCACAGAGAGGAAGCAGGAGTGTTCTGGGCCTGGGGACATGTGAGAAGAGGAGACGAGTGGGCAATTTAGACCCAGGTAGGGAAATGCTCGGGGCTCATGCTGGCGAGTTTGATCTTTGAACTGGGAATGTATTTAGGGTTTTTACATGGATTGTGATGTGTGTAGTCCAATGTGTGTTGGGCAGAGAAGGGTGAATCTAGGAGGTAAGGAGAAGAAACACAACACAGAGGAGAGTGGGGCTGGAGAGAGCTGCTGGGATATTCTGGCTGAAGCATGAGAGGATGGGGACCTTGCAGTCACAGTTGCATGGAAAGCAGGGTCTACAGAATGTGATAACTAACAGGACAGAGCAGGGATCTTAGTAGATCATGAGCCATGCTGCAGCTTCCAAGGGCAGAAGGGATGGGCTGGGACCATCCGTGGGCAGAGGTTCTGCAGAGCCAGATGAGACAGAGAGCCTGACTTCAGGCACCAGGTCTACGGACACAAAAGAAGCCTAAGCCTGGTCCAGCCTTCTATCAGTATGCAAAGGACCAGACTTTAGGGAGTGGGACAAGCCAGAAAGTCCTGAAGTCAAGGAGTGGGGACATCAGGACCTCAGCCAAATTCAGTGTTCAGGACTTTGAAACTAGTGAAGAGCCCAGCACTTGGTTCCTGTTCACATCACCCCCAATCTCAGCTGCTCAGGAAGAAGAATTGTCCATCTATTGTTTCTCAAGGTAGCCAAAGACTAGGTTCACCCCAAGGCACCCAAACCTCCCAGCTTAGAACCCACAGATTCTTAGAGCCAACCGACAGGCAGAAGGAGAGCCCCCTTCTCCAAAATTCTTTGCTTCTTATTGTTGGGGATCATGAACTGGGACTATCCTTGAAGTCACTGGTTTATAGTGGGGCCATCTGGGCAGAGCTGAAGCCTCAGAATAGCTGAGAGCAGCCTGCAAGAGGCCATGGTAGGGTAGGTGAGGTGTCCTCCAAGCACAGTTACTGGAAGGCAGAGTAGAAAGAAAGATCAAAGTTTTTAAAGTTGTATTCCTAGAAGTCTGCTTATCAGAACCAGAATTTTCTCAGTTCCTCTTAGGTCTTCAACACTTGGCTCAGTGGCTATTTTTTTCTGTACTATGCAGACATGTGCGGCTGAAGCATACATCCAGGGGTATTTTGTTTTCATGGTGAGGTCTCAGAGACTGGGCAGCTTCCCTGTGGCATGGACTAGTGGTTGGAGGCAGATGTCCTGAAGCCAGGCTATCTGGGTGCTAATCTTGGCTTTGTTACTTACAAGCCATGTATCCTCCAGTAAAGTACTTAGATCTTCTATGCTATAACTACCTTTTCTGTATTATGGATCCTTACCCATACATCCTTGATGACACTGGTTAAAACCAATTGCTCAAGTGTGATTATTAATGGTGTCCCTCTTCTCACTCAAAGGTCTATTGGTCAGAATGATAAATTCTGTGTTTACTCTAAACGTGGAATTATAATAGTACCTATCTCATAAGGTTGTAAAAATTAAACATATGACAGCTCTTAGGTTACTGGCTGGTAATATACAGGCATCTGTTACTAGTTACATCTTGGATATTGTAGTAATTTTCCTAGGGCTGCCATAATAGATTACTACAAATTGAGGGCTTAAAACAACAGGAATTTATTCACAGTTCTTGGCTTTGGGTGGTATCATGCCAACTTCTGCCTCTGCCTTTGTGGTTGTTTTCTCTTTGTGTATGTCTCTTTCCAAATATTTCCCTGCTTGTCCTCCCCCCTCAGTTTTCATTTTTCATTGTACATGTTTGCAGTACATAATGATTACTTTCCTCGTGGGATATAATAGGCATAATACATGTTATGTTCCATCCCTTTTTTCCATCCCTTCCCCTTCACCTGCCTCCTCCTCGCTTTATGTCTTTGTTCCTTTCCCGTTTGCAAAAGATCTATCTCCTTGTTTTCTATTATTTATCTTTTATTTTGTTCTTTATTTTATTTTATTTTTTTGTTTCTTATATAAGAGAAACAATGCCCTATTTAAGCTCGCGTGTCTGAGTTTCTGTTTTTTACTTCTTACAAGGATGCCAGTCACTGGGTTACTTAATCCAGTATGATCTTGTGACTAGTTCTGCAAAAAACTATTTCCAAATAAGCACATTCACAGGTTTCATGTGGATGTTAATTTTTTGGGATGCATCATTCAGCTCTGTAGAGATATAACTTGTACCTCCTAATTACATTTTAATCTATTTGACTTTTATACCCAGTATAAGACTTCCTGTAGCACAGTAGGTAGGTGATTGTCCATTGATAGATACAATGTTGCTAAAAGATGGCCTGAGGAAGTTTATTGTGGAGGCATTGTGTGGGCAATGGAATTAGGAAAAACAGGAAAGCATAAAAAATAATTTCTTCTTGTCATCTCTCCCTTGACTCAGAGGAGAATTTGAGGCCTTAGGAGCTGTCAGTCTTACTGCTTGTTCACCCTTTGGCTAGTCTTTAGAAAAAAAAAATATAAAGAACAGAAATCTTCAAATCATTCTCAGAAATATTTGGCCACACAAATCAACAACCACACAAAACCCAACAGAAAGCCCCCTTGGCACATCAAGGAGATGCTGGTACCCAAAACTGAAATAGCTTTTCCATAATGTAGCAAAATATATTAAATTCTACAGACATCAAAGGAACTTCGGGAGCAATTGCTGAATTTCCAAAGTAAACAGGGTTTTCAAAAGAAACAAAATGCGCACTGGGATTGTGGGGGTGGGAGCACATTTTGAGGGGGCAAAGTATGGAATCCCTCAGCTCTTGATCAAAGGGTGAATTCTTTAAGAGAGTGGTAATAAATGAAGCTTTGAAAACAGTTTTTGATCCGAGCTGCCCCAGGTACGGGTACGAACTGCAAATGGCAAATTGATCTACAAATATAGGAGGCTGATGCTTCTCTTTTTCAGCTTTACACTTTGCAAGTTATACAAAATGAGGAAGTCGGTCCAGACAAAAGGGATCTGGGTGAATAAAGGCAGCCTGGTGTGGGCTCTTTGTGTCTGGAATAGCTGAATGACAGTTCTGGCACCCTGAATCATAGAGACATTAACATTTTAAAATTTAAAGGATGGGATACATGTGCATGTGCAAGTACATGTTCGTCTCTGTGTGTGCAGGGTGTTTGTCACAAAGATGGGAAGGATGCACTCATGGGAATAAAACCATGCCCACATACTGTTTTACAGGATTCATACTTCTCAACCAGAGTTGAGTAGGCTTATGGTGAAATTATTTGAGATCATTAAAATATAGAATCCTTGAAGTCCGGGAGTCATGAAATTCCCTCTCAGAGTTCAAATGTGTAAAATAGAGACCTAAGAGCGTTAAGTGACTTGTCCAGCATCACACGTATTAATTAAATTGCATTCCTTATTTATTTAGCTAAACCAGTTCTTACACAGCCATTCCTGGTATTTCTGGAAGATCAGTCCCAGCACTCCCTCAGATATCAAAACCCAAGGACACTTAATATTCTTTTATAAATGGCATAGATTTTGCACATAACCTACACACATCCTTCTGTATACTTTACACCGTCTCTAGATGATCTGTAACACTCAGTACCGTATAAATGCTATGTAAATATTTGCCACGCTGTGTTATTTAGGAAGTAATGACACAAATTGTCCCTTGTTTGATACAGAGATATTTTTGGAATATTTTTAGTCTCTGTTTGGCTCCTGGGATCTGCAGGAGCAGAATCTGTGGTGCAGAGGTCAGATTAAACAGGTAGCTATTTGAGGAATGAAAGGTTTTTCCTCAGTAATCCTGTACTGCACCCAAGACTTCCAGTATAATGGTTGCCAAACTATAATGGTCTCTTGATCAGAATCACCTGGGGTTCTTTAAAAGCATAGATGCCCACGATAGGTAAAGCAGATGGGAACACACATGGGCAGGTATTTGTGCAGACATTTGCTTTTGTTTACCTTGGGGAACTATCTAGGAGTGAATTGACCAGGTTATTTGGGAGGTAGGCATATGGTTAACGCTTTCAGAACTTTTCAAATTGTTTTCCAAAGGGACTGTATCATATTTGATTCCAGTCAGCAAAGTAGAAGCATTCCAGTCATTCCACATGCTCACCAATTCTTGGTATGCTTAGGTATTTCAATTTTGGTCATTGTAATACTTGTGTAGATTTATCTCACTGTGGTTTTAATCTGAGTGGTGGTATTAGGGTTTTCTAGATGAACAGAATCAATATATGTATAATTATATACAAAGATTTGTTGGGTATGTTTACAGGATCAGAGGCAGAAAGAATCACAATGGCCACCTGCAGGATCAGAGGCAGACGAAACCCAAACCAGTATTTAGTGTGCCAGCGATCCAGAGAGTTCAGCAGCAGTTGAGGGCCGAGAGCCTGGAAGCTCACTGGCATGAGTCTGGGTTGGAAGGTTAAAGGATCTGCTTTGGAGTGCTAGAGAGTTTGGAATGCTGGAAGGCTGAAGAAACTGCAGCCCTGTGTCCAAAGGCAATTGTGAAGACTGGAGCATTGCCAAAACAGGGGAACACTTCCTTCTTTTCCCTTTTTAGCCTAGCCAGGATACAAACCTATTGGTTGATGCCAGCCACATCCGGGTGGATCTTCCTTCTTCCATTTGCTATCTTAAGTGCCAATCATCCATAGACACACCCAGAATTTACTAATCTGCTAGGTAGTGCTTACTCAAGTCAAAGTGACATACCACAATTAGCAATCACAATGCTTCTAATGACTAATGGTGTTAGCATGATTATTTGCCATCTGTGTATCTTTTTTCCCCCCTAAATTGGTGAAATGTGTGTTCAAAACTTTTCTCAATTTTTCAGTTAGGTTTCTTGCTTTTTTGATACTAACGTTTGAGAGTTTGAAGAGAATGTTCTTAGAAAATTTTTTTTGTAATAGTCTCAAACCGGAAACAACCCACAGATGAATGGAAAACTAATTGTGGCATCCTTAGGAGGTAACCTACTTAACAATAAAAGAATACAATACATTGGTCTCTGCGAATATAGGTGTCAGTTTTAAAATAATCATGCCAAATGACAGAAGCCAGATAAGAAAAGATACCTATAGTGTGATTCTACATATGAAGGAAGTTCTAGAAAATGCAAACTAATCTTTAGAGACACAAAATAGGTCAGTGAAGCCTGAAGGAGTGGGGAAGGGTGGAGGAGAAAGATTCCAAAGGGTCATGAGGAAACTTCGGAGGTGATGGAGATGCTTACCGTCTTGATTTGGGTGACAGTTTTATGAGTGCACACATACATAACAACTTGCCACAATTTTCACTTTAAATGTATTTACTTTGGGCACCAAAAAAAAAAAAAAAAATCTAGATTCGAAGTCACCACTATTCACAGATGTGTGTGCCTGAAAACAAAAGCAAAAACTAAATTTCCTCTCTGCATCTTAGTTCCCTTCATCTGTAACAAATGGGGTGACAAGCAGAAAAATTTCTTCCCAGTACATGTGTGAGGAAACTACGCAGCTGGAAGTGTCCGGTACCAAGTAAGTCTTGATATATGCGGATTTATTTAATCCTATTTCCCCCTAACACCGCCCAAATAGAAGTGGTTAGGTCGGAAGGAGGCAGGAGGGCGCTCTGGAGTGTGTGTCTTTGTGTGCACACTGGGGTCTGTGTGAGATTAGCTCTTATTAGTCAAGGGTTCTCTTGAAGGGCCCGGGGGACTTTGGGAAGGGGGAATTAGCTTTACTATCCACATTTACCTACTTCATGAATTCCCCACCAGAATGCATTAAAGAACCACCCCAACTCCCACGAGGGACTGCGGTGATTAATGTTTATCTTCTTTCTGCATCAGGGATGCAGGCGGGCAGCTTCTCTTATTTCCCACTGTCCTTTATCCTATCCTTAGCCGGCTCAGATCTTGCAGCCAAGACCGAAAGGAGGGAGCTAAAGTGGGTGACTTTCTTTGTTTCTAGGCCTCTTGCTCCCCTTTTGAAGGCTCCCCTTTTGAATTTCCCCATTGTTCTGTGAGCGCCAAAGACTCCAAGAGCATGTGCGCGCGTGGGGGAGTGTGACACACTGGCACGCACACACACTCGCACACACACCCGCTTCTTGCAGAGACCGGGTAATGAATTGCGGCGTTTGAAAATCTCTTATCGCGGTTGTGCACATGTGCTCAGATGTGTGTGCCTGCCCACGTGTAGGGAGAAGGCCATGGGGAGCCCAGAGGAGAAAATAAGGCTCCTGGCTCCCCCAGTCCCTGCCCTCTTTGTCTAGATGAAATTTCAGATGCTGCTGGGTGTCTTGTCAGCAATTCTTTTGCAAAATAAATGGAAGTAATATTAAAAAAAGAAGCTGATTTGTTCAGTATTTAGCCTAGGGAGAAGATGTATACAAACACAGATAAAATGACTGCTCCCTTAGGTTGATGTGACTCCCAGTTTGACAGGCATGGAAAGAAGCCAAGGAAAAGAAAAGCATGCATTGAGTGCCTACTGTGTGCTATGTTCTTTATGCACGTGTGCTTGCATGACTCTGGGCACCTCCCGTATCAGGTTGGTAGGGACTCAATAAATGCTGCTAGGTTTGAAATGAATTAAACTTGGGGAATTCACTGGGCCCTCCTGTAAATCACATAGGCTGGCTGTGAAGAAATGACCCCCTCCCCTGTAAGTGTGGGTCACAGTGGGCTGAAAAGCAAAATCTGGAATTTAGAGAGCGTTGGACTTTCCTGGTAGATCACATTACTTCTTTCCTTCTTCTTTTGTTAAACTTATTTACTGGCTTCATTAAAGACACACTCTGCTTATTCTTAAGCTGCAGGCTACACTAACAGAATTAAATGGAGAAAAACCCCCTGCAGACAATGAAATAAATTCTTCTGTCCTGGAAACAGCTCTGTCAATGGGATGCATCATTTCTCCAAAGATGAGGGCAGGGATTAGGCAGAACACCCTCGCCACCCATCCTTCCACTGCCTCCTTTGTTGGGGTTGGGGAATGTGGAGCATTGGTTTTTCTGGAATTTTCCATCCTTGTTTAATGCTGCTATTCTGTTTTCCCAACTTGCCAATGTATCTACTTCCTCAAACAATTACTCTTTAGCCCTTGGCACTAACCAAGTAAATGCCATTTTCTCTCTGGTCACTGGACAGTTCCCTAACATGGATAAACCCTGTTGACATTAAAACACAGCAGTTTTAAATGTGGTTGCAAATTCACGTGCTATTAAAGTTGTTGGTTGTTCCTCATTTTGCTGTGGGACTGGCAGCCCAGGCCAAAGGAGAAAAAGCAGATTACAAACTGGACTTTTTAAAACAATCTATTGACAAAAGCAATGTTTTATTCCCAGATCACTGGAATAATTTTGTCTTTGGTTTTTTAAGGAAGGCAATTTTATTATTATCTATTAATAGCAATATCATCAATAATGTTAATAGAATCCTTTCCAAATGCAGAGTTCCCACTGAATAACACAGGGATCTCACATTTCAACTTAGCCAAATTTTGCCACCTTCTTTGTGTTCCCATCCCTTGATGTTCCCTGACTCAGCATTTGTGACCACTCTCCACCTGGCTGTTCTGGAGTTACCCTACTCTCTCTGCTGATCTCCCCATCCAGCCAATTTCCAAACATACTTAGTTCTTTCTTTCTTTTTCCCAGTTTACCAATTTTTTTCCCTCTTCACAAGGCCAAGATTTTAAGCTCAAGTCAAGCTGCTGAGTCTTGGTGGGACACAAGCCCAGCAGTCACCCACAAAAGCTAAAAGTTCTACACTGGTGTTCCTAGCATCTGACCCTGGCAGATGGGCTTCTGTCACTGATCGCTGGGCAGTCATATATTCCCATTTGGGAACTGGAATTTGAAGTAAGGGATGCAAAGCAACAGGGACACTTGGGAATTGATTGCAGTGACCACTGCAGCTGCAGCAGGGAAAAATCCATTCATGTAGGGAAGCAGGGGAAAGCCATGGGCCACTCAGTATTTAGCCAGCAGCATTCAAACTCATGTGGTTATATAGGGGTGTGGCTTCCTCACCTCCTCGGTTACGACTCATTTCCCATGTTAATTCAAAGAGCTGTCTGGTAGTATTACAATATTTTTTATTGTTGTTTGTGTTAACTATGTTGATTTCTGTTGCTTGCAATCAATGACCCTGACTAGGACATTCTCCTGCATAATGGGTCCTACTGTGCCTCAGACATTGCTCAAAGTACTCTGTTTATATAAAAAAGAGCAGACTTAGCAGAATCTTACATCAGGGTTAAGCTGCCTGGAACCTTCCCGTGGGCCTACCCTGCCACCAGGAACATCTCGGAAGCCTGCCCCAGACTGTAAACTGCCCTGGATTGCTTCTGCTGGGCCCGCCCTCTCACCTGGAACATAAGAAGACCTCAGCAGACTCCAGTTAGTGTGAAAAAATTTGGAACTTTGCTCCTAGGTGGCAAACCTTGGACTACAGCAGATTAACTGTATCAGTGTGGTGAGTATACCCCTAAAATAGAGGTGTACAGGGGATAAATAGGGCCAGTAGTAAAACTCCCTCCAACTAACTGTAAGACTTTGGTGAGTCTGAAAAGAGTATGTGTGATTCCCTCCTACACATAGAAAACATCAGGCAGAGTGAAAATGACAAAATGAAAAAGCAAAATGCAGTCTCAAACATTTAGTTCACCAGAAACAAGTATAGGAGACATTGAAATAGAGGACCCCAAAAGTAATACACTGGGAATCTCTGAAAAGATAGCAAGTGAAATAAAAAAACAACTCCATCAGGCTATAGAGGAAATCAAATTAGAAGTAGTCTCCCATGTAAAGATAGAAATAACAACCTTAGTAAAGGAGTTGTTGAATGCAGCTAAAGAAGAACTAGAGAAAAAAGTACATGAGCATGGGAAACTGAAACTTTGAATGAACAATATAGAGAACAAGCAGAATTCATGAAACAAACTCAAAGAGACATCCAAGAAACAAAAAATTCTATTGAAAGCATGCAAAACCGCCTAAAAGAAGCTGAGGATAGGATTTTGAACCTTGAGGACAAGATTGCAGTTAGTGATCAGGAAAGGGTAGAACTTTTAAAAATAATAAAGTGGCATCCAGAAGCTTCATGATGATGCCAAGAGCAACAATATAAGAATAATGGACATTAGCGAAGATACAGGAGTCCAGGCAAATGACATACGTAAAGTATTTGCTGAAATAATAGCAGAAAATTTCCCAAACATGGGGAAAGAATCTGATATGCAGATAAGTGAGGCATATAGAACATCAAACAGTCACAAGCAACATAAATCCACACCCAGACACATAATACTTAAGATCTCAGACATACAGCATAAAAACAGAATATTAAAAGCTGTCAGAGAAAAGACACAACTCACCTATCAAGGAAAGCCCATTAGAATCATGGCAGACTTTTTAACACAAACTCTCAAGTCAAGAAGAGCTTGGAGTGAGGTATTTCAAGCCCTGAAAGAGAACAACCTTCAACCCAGACTGATGTACCCAGCAAAACTTTCATTCAAATTTAATGGAGAAACAAGATAAACTTTCATGAAAAGAATAACTGAAGAAATTCATGTCCACCAAACCAACCCTAGAAAGAGTACTGAAAGACATACTAGACAGAGATAAAAATGACCACAATCCCCAAAACAACAACAGAAAGAAACCACCAGGTAGGATAAGCAATTAAATAAGAGGAAAAGCAGAAAGAAACAACTGGAACATAATATGGCAAAGTCGAGACAGTACATATCAGTGATATCCATAAATATAAATGGCTTCAATTCACCTATAAAAAGAAATAGATTGACAGAATGGATCAAGAAACAGGACCCCACAATATGTTATATGCAAGAAACATATCTGACCCAAAAGGAAACTCATAGGTTAAAAGTCAAAGGATGGAAAACAGTATTCCATGCAAAAGGAATCCAGAAAAAAGCAGGGGTAGCTATTCTATTTGCAGACAACGTGAACTTCAAACCTAAAATGAATAAAAGCTACAGAAGGTCGCTAAATGCTTGTTAGTGGAAAATTCGAGAGGAAGAACTAACAATTATAAATATATATGCACCAAATACAGGAGCACCCAACTATATAAGACAGATACTAATGGACATGAAAAACCAAATACACAAGAACAGAATTATAACAGCCCACTGTCACAAAGAGATAGATCAACTAGACAAAAAGTCAGCAAAGAATAACAGAAGTGAATCATACCTGTGAGCAATTGGACTTAGTAGACGTTTACAGAGTGTTCCACTCAACCACATCAGAATACACATCCTTCTCAGCTGCATATAGGACATTCTCCAAAATAGACCATATATTATCCCATAAAACATTCTTAAGTAAATGCAAAGGTATTGAAATCATACCATGCATAATATCTGACCATAGTGTACAGAAATTGGAAATTAATGGCAAAAGAAATTGCAAAACCTGCATAAATATGTGGAAATTAAATAAGAGCCTTTTGAACAACCAGTGGGCTACAGATGAAATTAAAGAAGAAATAAAGCAATACCTACAATTCAGTGAAAATATAGAAACAACATACTGTAATCTGTGGGATGCAATGAAAGTGGTCTTAAGAGGGAAATACATAGCAATAAATTGTCATATCAAGAAAACAGAATGAGCACAAATAAACAACCTAATGCTCCATCTCAAGTTTCTAGAAAAAGAAGAGCAAGTTAAACACAAAGCTCCTAGAAGAGAGGAAATTGTAAAGATTAGAGCAGAAATCAATGCAATTGAAACTAAAAAAAAAAAGTACAAAGAATTAATGAATCAAAAAGCTGGTTTTTTTGAGAGAATCAACAAAATTGACAAACCCCTAGCTAACCTTATCAAGTGAAAGAAAGAAAAAACCCAAACTCATGAGATAAGAACTGAAAAGGGAGAAATTACTACAGATCCCATGGATATTCAAAAGATCATGAATACCTACTTTGAAAATCTCTACTCACACAGAGTGGAAAACACAGAGGAAATGGACACATTTCTGGAAACATATGAGCTACCAAAGCTCAATGAAGAAGATATAGCAATTTTGAACAACCCAGTATCAGCTATTGAAATTGAAAATGTAATTAAAAACTTACCAACAAAGAAAGCCCAGGTCCGGATGGATTCACAGCTGAATTCTACAAGAAATTTAGAGAAGATTTGATGCCAATACTCCTTAAACTCTTCAATGAAATTGAGAAAAAAGCAATCCTCCCTAAATCATTCCTGGAGGCAAGTATTACTCTGATACCAAAACCAGAGAAAGATCCAACCAAAAAAGAGAACTATAGGCCAATCTCACTAATGAACATTGATG
>PVLA01013835.1:0-34363 GCA_004027455.1 Hydrochoerus hydrochaeris | reverse complement strand
GGGGTTCAGGCCGCCCTCGGGGGAGCCGTGGGCCGCGCACCGAGCCCTGAAGGGGTTCAGGCCGCCCTCGGGGAGCCGTGGGCCGCGCACCGAGCCCTGCAGGGGGTCAGGCCGCCCTCGGGGAGCCGTGGGCCGCGCACCGAGCCCTGCAGGGGGTCAGGTCGCCCTCGGAGAGCCGTGGGCCGCGCACCGAGCTCTGAAGGGGTTCAGGCCGCCCTCGGGGAGCCGTGGGCCGCGCACCGAGCCCTGCAGGGGGTCAGGCCGCCCTCGGAGGAGCCGTGGGCCGCCTGTGCCTTCGTGTGAACGGGGTGGGGAAGGGCAGGGAAGCCCAGCGCTCCCTCCCTGAAGCGGCACCGGGGCCGCACCTGTCCCTGCTTCTGTGCCTGCAGCCCCGGGTCCCGGCGGCCTCTGCTCCCTCGCAGCGGCTCTGCTCACCTCCCAGGGCTCCTTTCCTCATGGAACCCCTAACTTCCCCCACCCGGGTTTATTTCACTTGAACGAATAAGGGAGAGAGCCAACCAACCCCTTCCCCCCACGTCACATCACTAGCTTTTCTCCTTTGTTTATGGGCTTTTTTTTTTTTTTTTTTTGAGACAGGGCTTCACTGTGCCCTCCAGGCTGGCCTTGAACTCAACACTGAAAGCCTTTCCCTCTTAGATGTCTCATGGATTCTGAGTCCCTAAGCCCCAGGGTTAATTAATTAACCTCCAGTGCTGGGAATTGAATCCAAGGCCTCATACATGCTTGGCAAGCGCTCTACCACTGAGCTGTACGTATCTCCAGCCCAAACTTTGTGTTTCAAATAATGTTTTATTTTGTTAGCTCACTGGAAGCCCCGACAGCACGGTCTTAATGTCAGCCAGTGGGTCCTCACCGCGAGCTCCCAAGCAAGGCTGCTAGGGGTCCTCACCCCTAGGTGGCGCTGTCGGACTGGCACCCCTGGAGCCATGACCCGGTCTCTCTCATTGACACCAAGTGATCTTTTCTCTTTATAGTCGATGCACGTGACCTGCTGGAAGAATTATAATTTTTAAATATGTATTTATTTATTTTTTGTCTTTCTGCGACAGG
Organism: Hydrochoerus hydrochaeris; assembly: GCA_004027455.1. Classification (NCBI taxonomy): domain Eukaryota; kingdom Metazoa; phylum Chordata; class Mammalia; order Rodentia; family Hydrochaeridae; genus Hydrochoerus; species Hydrochoerus hydrochaeris. Next base: position 33,292 of record PVLA01013835.1, on the reverse strand, counting down.
GTCTCAGTATGCAGTTCAGGCTGGCCTTGAGCTCACTTTATAGCCCAGGCTGGCCGTGACCACCCAATGAACCTCCTGCCTCAGCCTCCGGAGTGCTGGCATTACAAGCGTCAAGGCCAGCCTGGATTATGTAGTGAGTTTAAGGTCAACCTGAACTGCATACTGAGACCCTGTCTCAAAAAAACCAAACAACAAAAATTTTAAAAATAAGCCTGGTACATGTCTCAGTGCTTTAATACATATTACTGCCTATATGAGTTTCCATCTGACTTGAAAGCCAACAAAGCTCCACAAGGCTTGGAGAGAAAAGCTGGGGCCTCACTCGAGCCAGGCAGGCCGTCCCCCGCTGAGCCGGGCTGGTGGCTGTCAATGGTTTTATTTTGCTATTTGTTACACCGTGGTATCTATCAGTGAAGGTTCAGGTCCATGAGCAGAGACCACTCCAGGCCTATGAGCCAGGAGAGGGCCTGTAAGACTTTCCCATCCTGTGAGGCCCGATGGGGCAGGGGCCAAGTCTTCTGCAGTGATACTCAGTGCCGTACATGCTGACTGGGTTTGCCTCTGGTCCCTGGTCATGATCTCATCACAAATTTTCCACTAAAATCCCCCCGGAGGTGTAATTGTTCCAAGAAGCCCGTTCAGTGTTGACAGTTACAGACACTCCTTGTCTAATGCTGTAGTTCCTTCTGGGGCTCCAGCCCCTCATTCTCCACACAGTGCTTCCTGCAGCTGTTAACACCAAGCCAGGCCTCAGTTTACCCCACTCCTGGGAGGGCCCAGTGTCTTCAATTCCCAGGAGCTATGCCCCCACTCTGAGGGAACACACCACTACTAACTTCCTGATGAAAGGGGCAAAGGAGAGAAATTGTTGAGGTTTTTCTGAAAATGTCTTTTTTGTTATTATCACTGTTGATTCACAGATTCACTGAGGATACACTTCCAAGTTGCCAAAGTCACATTCATCTAAAAGCTCTGCTTTATCATCTTCTAACTTCCAGTGCTGGTGTTAAAGAACCCTGTACCATCTATGTAAGTCAGTGTTCTGTTACTGTGACGAAATACCTGAGATAATTAACTTAAAAGGAAAGAAGGTTTATATTGGCTCATGGTTTCAGAAGTTTCAGTCCATGCTTGCTTGTGTCTGTGGCAGCACAGTTTATCATGCTGGGAGGGCACAGTGTAGGAGGCCTGCTCACCTCATGGCAGATAGAAAACAGAGAAAGGAAAAGGAGAGGTTAGGGTCCCAATATTCCTTTCAAGGCTGCGACTCCATTGGCCTAACTTCTTTCCTCTAGGCCCCAACTCCTAAGCGTCTCAATGCTCCCAACAGTACCCCTGGCTAGGACTGAGCCTTCAATACCCAGGCCTTTGGAAGACCTTGAATATCCTAAATAGGGCATCACCAGAGTCTTGATTTTTTGGGGGGTTGGCAGTACCGGGGATTGAAACCAGGTCTCTTTCAATGAGCTACATTACCAGTTCCTGTGTAGTTGAGGCAGGGCTTCAGTATGTAGTCCAGGCTGGCCTTGAACTCACAGCAATCCTCCTGCCTCAGCCTCTTTAGTGCTAGGATTATAGTTGTATGCACCACACCCAGCAATCTCTCCTTCTCTTTCTATGTGACAAGATCTTTTATTTTTGTTTTGTGTAACACTGGGGCTGGAACCCAGGGCCTCCTCCTACGTGCCAGGAAAGCATTCAGCCACCTAGCCACATCCCAGCCTTTTTCATTTTTATTTTTAGACAGAGCCTGTGTAGCCGGGGCCTCCAGCCCGCATCCTTCTGCCTCGGCCCCCTGAGTGCTGGGACGGCGGGGCGTGTGCCACGGGGTCCAGTTCGTTTCATTGCTATGCGGCGGGTTTTGTTATTTGCTTCTTTTCGTGGCCTCCACTCCTCCCGGGTGTCTCCCGCCGTCTTTCAGGGCGGCAGCTTTCCTCTGCGCTGACCCACGAGGCCGCTCTCCGCGGACGGCGCGCGATGTTACGCTCTGTCGCTAGAGGGCGCCGGGGGGGGGCGGACACCTCTGGAGACAGCGTTTCTCCCGCTGGGTGTTTGGTCTCCGGCCGGCCTTGGACTCATCATGAAGCCAAGACTGGCCTCGAACTCGCGGCGATCCTCTTGCCTCAGCCTCCCAGTGCTGGGATGACAGGCAGTCACCGCACTCAGCCTGTTTCTGGTTTTTGAGACAGGACCTCTGAGTAGTCCAGGCTGGCCTTGACCTCTAGGTCCTGGCGTGCACCGCTGCACCTGGCTGAGAATTTCTGCCTTTCAGTGACCTGGCGCTCGGTACTAACGACACAGTCTGAGAAATCTGCCTTAGAATTCATAGTTGGGGAAGGCGCCGAGAGCCGCTCTTGCTCCTACGCACCCCGAGCTCTCGGGTTCCTGTCAGAAAATTTAAATCAGCAGCTTCTGCGAACACGTCAGTGTCAGCCTCCCTAAGCCTGGAACATCTGCTGTCTCCCCCTCGGTTTATACGTGTACATTTTTCCATGCATACTTCTTTGTTATTTCACTATATGTGTGTTTGTTACAGCCTACTTCGAGTCATCCATGGAAAGCATGAATAAACTATCTTAGGAGGGACCCTCAGCGCCCTGGGTGTGGTGGTGCACATCTGTACTCCCAGCACGCTGGAGGCTGAGGCAGGAGGATTGCAAGTCCCATAGGGTTACTGGCCCTGCTCCATAGCTGTCCTTCTCCGGGTCAGGGACGCAGCTGCAGGGTGGAACACACATCTCGGGTTGACCCCAGCCTGGGAAAGTAGCCGTCCTTCTCCCATGAGCTCCGCAGGACACTAGACACAGCACCTGCAGCGGCTCACGGGGTCTCTGGGATGGCACCCCAGAGCTCCAAACTCAGAGGCCCTGATGCTGGGGAGGCAGGAACAGGCCGGATGTGAGAGGCTGACTGCACCCCCACCCCACGCTGACCCCTCTCTGCCTGCCAGCCTCTGCGGAGGACAGAGCGCCTCGCAGCTGGGCTGCCCGCCTTTGTCCAGGGCTCAAACACAGGTTCCAATGGCTCCTCCCGCACCTTGAGGCCGGCCTGTCCCTACTGGCCAGCAGGCTGGGGAGCGAGGCCAGTGAGGTGCTCCTGCACCACTGGATGCTGGTTGACAGCTGAGGTTCCTGGAACTCTCTGGGTCTTGCCTCCCCCAGGCTGGCAGGAAAACCGTGGCCAGTTCCCACGGACGCCACGTGCCATCGGAAGGGTTGTGCTGCGGTTTCTTTATAAACCACAGTTTGGCAACAGATAGATGCCGTCTGCTAATGCGGAAAACCAAGGAAACCCAGGCCAAGAGAGGGGCACAGAGTGGGCGAGAGGCCGGGTTTCCCAGGTCCCCCTGGTTCTGCTGCCTCCTAACTCAGAGTGTGAGTCTCGGGATCACTGGCTCAGACCACCCGAAACCACGGTCCCCAGAACAGGTGTCCAAGGAGGCCGGGACACAGACAGCCCCAGCACTGATGTCCACGGTGTCCCAGCACCAGCACCGCACAGATGCTCAGAACTTAGGAGCCGGGATGGACCCTGAGCTGCTGCAGGCACTCAGAAGCCAGAGACCCATTCCTGGAGCCCCTCACCCTGGGGCCACGCGCAGTCAGGAGTCTCCTCACTACGGCGGGTGGGCGGCTTCATCAGGAGGACACAGCCTGGAGCCTCTCTCCTCCCCAGGGCTTCGGGCAGGCGCCAGGGATGCTGTCTCCGCAGCTGCTTTGCCTGACAATGCTGGTTGCCATGGATACTGTTTCCATAGCTGCCTTGACCCTCATTGCTTTTTTCCTGCACGATTTCTTTGGGCGGGCTGAACATATATTCTGATCAGATCGATGCGATCACCCTATCCAAACCTCCTCTAATGGCTGGTTTTCATCAGTCACGACAGTCACAAAGCTTCATTTTACTAGTGAGTTCCATTGTTTAAAGCGCTAGCAGCCTCTGGTATCCAACGAGGCCTTCTATTTCACTTCCATTCAGTCACAGGGTGTGGGCTGCAGGCAGCAGTGCACAGGGACTGAATACTAACGGAAGCCGGAAAGGACCTGTTAGCGGTCAGTGGCTCAGTGCCCCTGTTCCACGGTGCATCTTGCATCTACATAACAACACCCGTTCGCTCTGCTGTTTGCCTGGCTCTGCTGAATGAGTCACCCTGTGCTCCTCTCCCCAGGTGTCCAAGAGCCGCAGGAACCCTCTCCCTGCTGGGCAAACTCACAAACACCTTATAGGTGGCCTGGTTCAGGTGCTCCTGTCGTGCTCCGGCTGGGATTCCAAGCTAGGAATGGAAAAACTCCGCCTGAGTCCAGTCTGCAGGGTGGGGCCTCGGATGGTGGAGATTTAAAAAAATTTTTTAAAGCATAACTCACTAGCAAAGGCAAGTAAATGCCACAAGTGTTGAAATCGAGGATGTAGCCCCCTCTCCTTTGTAAGTGCCAGGGGAATTCTTCAGTGTGCCACCTTGAGCCTGTCCTCAAGCCCTGGGGGACCAGGAGGGCAAAGATTTTCAGGGCAAAGGTCTTCACACCCCTGGTGATGTGTAAAGAGGGCGCCCAGCAGCCAGCCTCACTCAGCTTCCTGGAGCAGGAAGAAAGAGTTGAATGTCCTATCCTCCTGCCTGTGGTGGATGACAGTCTGGGTCTTTTCTCTGAGCCTCAGTCACCCCATTCCTAAAGGATGCTTCTGGCATCTCACATAGCTAACAGCTAACGTGAGGATCAAAAGCCTCAGCCCCATACCGGAGGCCTGGGTAGACGCCCCGCTGCCTGTCCCCCAAACCCTGGCCCTGTGAGAGTGACGCTCTCGTTACGCTGCCTTCCTTGGGGGACTTCCCACATCTGCATGGGGACAGCTCCCTCACCTCCGCCCAGCAAGCCAGGCCGGGCTGTGACTGCTGTGGGGGGGGGGCTCCAGTCACTCTGTCAGGGCCGTCAGAGGACCCCTGGCACACACCTCACACTCGCCAGGGCCGTCAGAGGACGCCTGGCACACACCTCACACTTGCTTGAAGGAATCTTAATTTCTTTGTGTTCTGGACAGGAGCAAATCAGAAAGCACAGCACTGAAACCAATCCTGCCTGCATGCAGTTTTCCAAAATATGCACTTCGCCAAGTCTGAGGTGACACTGGGTAGGAGGTGCAGTGTCACTGATGTCCCACGAAGGATGAAAAGCGCTGCTGATGACTCCATGAGGCTGTGGAGGTGACGCACGTCCCCAGGTAACAACACCACAGCGGGGCCCGCGTGCATCTCAGGTGGCTGCCGAGCGTCTACCACATGGCCCGACCCCTGCTCTCAGGGGCTGAGGTGCTGGTGACGGAGCTGGCTGTGAGCAGGCACACGCGCCCCAGCACATCACGGCTGTGATCTGCTTCGCACAGGAGGCAAACGCTCACCGAGCCTGCAAGTGGGTCTGCTTTTAGTTGCGTGCGGGAAAGGTCCCCGTCAGATCTGGAAAATAACTGTGGCTCCTAAGGCGCCAAACACTACCTGACAGAGCAGGGCACAGGATGACTCTTGCTGGCTGAGCTGGGGACTGGAGCGGAAGGAGCACCAATGACTGGGCAAAGTGGGAGAATCCGGTTCAGGCCGGTTCTGTCTGGGGTGTGTTGGCCTCGCCCTGATGGCTGCATGGTGAAGATGTGCAGCTGGGTCACCCAGGCTCGGCAGCCGCTCTCAGTCACAGCCAAGGGATCCCCAGATGCGGACTTCACGCAGAGAGAGCACGAGCGATCACCACGGGCCAGGCGCATCCGTAGGAGCGAGAGGGACGAGCTCACTGAGGGATGCACCAGACACGCGTGAGGAGTCACGGGCGTCCCACGGGGAAGAGCTTGCCAGCCACCTACCAGGTCTTATAGTTCAAGCTCCCAGGAATGCTAAGGGAGGGTGATGTTTGTTCTGTTCTGTTTTGGTACCAGGGATCAAACTCATGACCTCAAGCTTTCCAGGCCTAAGCCACTGAGCTAAATCCCAGCCTTGTTTTGTTTTTTTAGACAAAGTCTTGCTGTGTAGCTCAAATTGGCCTCAAATGCACGGTGATCCTCCTGCCTCAGCTTCCAGAGAGCTGAGATTGCAGGCAGCACCACTGCGATCTGCTCCCTTGTCATTTCTTGGACTCTGTCCTGTCGTATAGTCCCCCCCTCCTCAGTGTGGGGGCCGCACCCTCCCTCCAGCAGCAGCCCGTGGGGAGGGCGGGAGGGACGCAGGGAGCCGAGGGAGGAGGCTCGGCAGCGGCCCAGCCTTTGGCGCCATTGGAGACGGCTGAGGTGGGCAGCAATCTTAGAGGCAGTCAGGGCGGGGCCCGAGGGCGTCAGGCGCCTCTGTCCGAGGCCAGGTCAGGGTAAACACCGGGGGACCCGGCCCGGCCCGTGTGCCTCCCGAGGAGGACCAGCAAGGCAAAGACTGTGCTCACCCAGCCCGGCCCCGAAAAGCCTGGACAGACATGAGTCAGCCCAGGGTGACCAGGAGCCCTGGTTCGTCCCTGCCTAACAAGGTCCTGGCTCTTGCCCGCTCCGTGACCCACGGATCACCGTCACCAAGCAGCTGCACCTGGAATCCAATTGGTTGATCACAGTTTTGACCCACACTGTACCCACCTGGTGATTCCTTTAGAATCCAGCTCACTGGCAGCCCGCCCAGGTCCCACTGCGCTCTCTCTCTCTCTCCCCCTCCCTCCCTCCGTCCCTCTCTTTCTCTCTTTCTTTCTTTCTTTCTTTCTTTCTTTCTTTCTTTCTTTCTTTCTTTCTTTCTTTCTTTCTTTCTTTGAGACAGGATCTCACTATGTAGCGCAGGCTGGCCTTGAATTTGCAGTGATCCTCCTGCCTCAGCCTCCCAAATGCTGGGGTTACAGGTGGGCCCCACCACGCCTGGCCTTCCATGGAGGTGTTCTCAGAAGCCCACCTGTTCTCTCTTCTCTTTCTCTGTCTCTGTCCCCCTTTCTCTTTCTTTCTCTCCCTCCCTTCCTTCTTCCCGGTGCTAGGGATCCAGCCCTCAGCTACACACATGCTAGGTGAGTGCCCCCACTGACCCTCCTCCACGCTGTTCTAGAAGGCGGGGTGCTGTCACCCGGGGCCCCAGCCAGCCAGAGCCACAGAAGCTCACAGCTGAGCTGGGCTGGAGGGAAGCGGGCGCTGTGAGCTCCTGGGCCTTGGTGCTCGGGAGGCTAAGGTGGGGCTCACTGAGCCTCAGGTTCAGGGTCAGCCTGAGCAGCATAACAAGGCCCTACCCCTCCCAAAGATGTCTGGGAAAGCAGCCTCGGCCTGAACTCCGGTGACCCCTGTCCCGCAAGCCCTGAGAGCGCGCAGGGAGGAAATCCGAGAAGGAGGCCATGGTCCTGAGACCAAGGAGAGCGGCGGGCTGTGCTGCAGCGATCCGGGCAGTATAGCGTGGATCGGTCAACAAGGAATATCCTTCATCACCTCAACTTGCTGCTGTATTTATCCTGCTCCTTCTTTTCTTTTATTTGTTTGTTTTTTGAGACAGGGTCTCACTATGCAGCCCAGGCTGGCCTTGAACTCACCACAATCCTCCTGCCTCAGCCTCTCCAGCGCTGGGATCACAGGCTACGTTAAGTCTTGTTATTTCTGACTTTATTGGAATAATAGAGCTATAAACACAGGAAGTTTTTAAACTTCATTTCCTGGTTTGTGTATATTCAGGTAATAAAAATAATTTAAGGCAACACCAGGAGGCCTCAACAACTTTCCCTCTCCAGGGATTTATCACACAAACTCGGGAAATACCAGTTAAACGCTTATTTAACAAATCCAGTTGTTTCATGGGGAAGCCTGGAACAGCGCCTCTGAGGAGTCAAAGGGCTCGTTCTGAGGGCTGGCGGATGAGGGGCTCTTCGGCTTTTCAGCTTCTCTGAGCTCCAGGGCATCTGTGGGTCACTCACGCCATTTGTCACGTGGTAAAAAGTTGCTAAGGCTCCCATCGGTCTCAGCTAGTCTCCGGGAAGCAGTTGGACTCATGTCTGACTCCTACCCACACGCCTGGGTGGTAACAGGTGCTGTACACATCTTAGAAACACACGCTTCTGCTGACCTTAAGTTCTGATTTACTATCCTGTGTTCCTGATTCTGTGCTATGATACTATAATCCCAGTTTTTTTTCCCCCTTTTTCTTTTTCAGTTCTAGGGATTGAACCCAGGGTCTTCGTGCTGAGCTACATCCCAACCCTTTTCTCTTTGTCTTATAATTTGAGACAAAGTCTTATCAAATTACTAAATTGCCCAGGTTGGGCTCAAATTTGTGATCCTCCTGCCTCAGCCTCCCAGAGTGCTGGGATTACAGACATGTACCACTGTCCCTGGCCAAACAGTGATCTTTTTTTTTTTTTTTTTTTTTTTGAGCTCGGTTCTTGCCCTGTTGCCAGGCCCTCCTGGGCTCGGGTGACCCTCCCGAGCAGCCTCCGGGTAGGTGGGCTTACACACAGACACCTCACGTCCAGTGACTTCAGACCCTTTGCTTCTTAGCTTTCTGTCCTCGGTCTTCACGTGGCTGTTAGGTTTAACACCCTCTCCTCCCCACCTGTGAGCTGCCCTAAGCGTCGAGCATGAGCCTGTCCGGTGTGGGCATCTGCCCTCTGCTCACAGGGCTTGGGCGCTCCCGAAGTCAGAGGCCAGCAGGGCTGGTTCCTCCTCACTCTGCGGTGTGGAGCAGGGCATGACACAGACACGCAGCTGACAGAGACTCGGGGCAGCATCTGCTGCATCCCCTAGTGTGTGCGCGCACAGGGCTCTGGCTCTGAGCGGGTCCCTCTGAGCGTGTCTCTCTGCGTCCCCCTCCCCCTCCTCTCCCTCCACCGGCCTCTCACTTCCCTGCGGGCTGCTCCTCCCCCCTCTCTCCTGGGTCTCTGGGCTCTCTCTGCCTCGGTCTCCCCTCACCCCTCAGCTCTCCTGCCCACCTGCCCTTCCTTCCATAGCGTAGCGTGCTCCGCACTCCTGGGTGCCTGGGTCCCCAGGAAGCCAAGTCCAACCCAGAACACAGTGGTGGGTGAGCTGGTGGCTGGGGAGCCCAGGGTAACTCCCAGGGGGGTGACCTGGAGGCCTGATCCTGTGCGGTCAGGGAGAGGTCAGACACGAGTGCTAGGCTTTTCCATGGCCTGCGGTCTGGGTGACATGTCCTCGGCAGCTCTCCATCGCAGGTGGTGCTAGTTCCTCTTGTCTTTAGGGCTGACCTCGGGTCATTGGTGGAAACATTTCGGCCTATTCCTGCTCAGGACCGATTTCATTTCCCATGTGTCACTGACGCACATCTTACCTGTATCTGTGGCTGGATTTATCTAAGAACCATATGCCTTTCTGAATTCAATTCTAAGAAAACATATTCCATGAGGAATCCTCTTAGCCCACAATCTACAGTACCCAGAGCTGGGTCACAGCACTGGAGCACCTGGTCACCCAGCCTTTGGTCCGGTCCTCGCCAGGCCTGGCCTCTCCCTGACCCTGACTCAGCACCCCGAGCTACTCTGGGAGCACCTGAGGGCCTCCCTGTAGTCTCCTCTCATCCTCGCACCCAGGGCGCAACTGTGACTCACAGCAGAGAGCAGCTTCAGGTGACAGCCTCAGCCTCGCCACAGGACTCAGAGCCTGAGAGTGAGGGAGCTCAGGCCTGGGCCTAAGGGGCAGAATGGGGGGGGTGCCTGGGGCGGAACTGGGGGAAGCAGGGCGGGTGTGGCCGAAGGGGGCGGGCCGGCAGCTCTGAGCCGGGAGTACCTGCCCACACCTGCCCGGCTTCAGGGCTGGGCGTGTTCATTCTTAGGGGTCAAACCTGCCATATAGTTTCCAGTCCATCAAACCAGTCTTCCCTACCTGGGGCTGATTCCTGAAAGTCCTTAATAGGGCTCAATTCTCTCACTGCTCAGGAGAGCTGAGAAACGGAAGCTTTAATAAAGTGTAAATGATCCAGAGCAGCACATTTTTCCATTTTAAGTAGTCATTTATTTCATTTTTAAAGTGTTTTATTTGTGCGTGCCTGAAGTTCACGTAGTTTACAGGTGTCTCGGGAGAGGCCACGCGGTACACATCCCAGCTCCCTTCTTTTCTTCTCTACCCCCTTCCTCCCTCCCCTCCTCCTCCTCTAATTCTCTCGTCCCTTCTTTCTTTCTTTCTTTCTTTCTTTCTTTCTTTCTTTCTTTCTTTCACTTGCCCCATTTTTCACTCCTACTGGTATTACCGATCTTAGCTCAGTTACCGGGTGGTGTTTATGTTAATTGGGGTTGTCAGGGTCCTGTACGTGACACATCTTTATTCCTCTCGTTTCCCTCCTCTTCCTCCTCATCCCTCGCCCTTGTTCCCTTGAGTCACTTCCCTATTGCAAGAGGCCCGTCCCCTTGTCCCTTTCTGCCCATCCTTTACCCTTCTCTTTATGCTTTGCCTCACTCAAATGAGAACTACCACATGGTATTTAAGCTTCTGTGTCTGGTTTATTTCACTCAACATTATATTTCCCAAGTGCATCCATTGTCTTACAGATGCCTCAAATTTGTCATTCTTCAAAGCTGAGTAGTATTCCGTTACAAACATACCACATTTTCTTTTTCCAATCATCTGTAAAAGCAGTGCATTGTTTCAAAAGGTGATGAGAGAGAGAGACAAAGACAGAGACAGAGATAGAAAAAGAGAGAGCGCGCAGGGCTCCCTTCCTGAGGCAGGAGCTGAGTACACAGCAGGGCCTGGAGCTTCCAAGGGTCACTGCTTGATCCACAGCTGTGCTTGGGATCTGCCCTACCCGGGTCCCCAGAGAGTCCTTTTCTAGGCTCTCTGGGCCATGGGGAATCTTCATTCTCTCTTCCAAATGAGTCGCTTGCCCTACTCCCAGCATGGAGACAGGAGAAGGAGGAGGAGGAAGAGCAATGAGGAGGAAGAGGTGGTGGTGGAGGAGGAGGAGGAGGAAAAAAGATACAGCTGAGCCTTTTCTTCTTTTTTCCCTGAAAACCTTCTCCCCCAAAGCCGACTTCCCTCCCTCCTCTGACCTGCTTTTCAGCATCCTTCAGCCTGGCTGGGATTCACGGGTGGCTGCCCAGGGTCCTCCTCCCTGTGTGTGGGAGGTGCAGGCTGCTGCAGCAGGCTCTGCCCCTGGAGGGAGGAGGGGGCACAGGACCCACAGGGCGGGAAGACAAAGAGGCCACAGGAGCCAGCAGGCCACACTTCCGTCCCTGTCTGAGGCCACTTCTCCAGGGACAGAAGCACAGATTCTCCCCTTTCATTCCCCACTAAGTTTGAAATCGGACAGGCCACAAAGGACAAAAACCAAGTTTCCTGGAAGGAAAAGTGTACTGCGATGTGTTCCTACAATGATCCTCATCACCTAGATACAGAACATTTTTATTTATTTAAAAATTGTTTTGAGAAGGGAACTTGCCATGTGGTACAGCCTGGCCTTGAACTCGCAGTAATCTTCCTGCTTCCGCCTCCTTAGTATAATAGAGAAATGTTCGGAGGCCCTGATGCATCTTTGAGAAGGAGTGGTGGCCCTGTGGAAGGCTTGCCTTCCCCTCTCCCCACCTGCCTCCGTCGAACCCGCCCCGCAAACGCAGCACCTCATTCAGAGCATGATCGCTGCCCTGGAGCAGCCCCTGCCGCAGCCGCCCCAGCGCCCCCTTCCCTCCCCCACAGGACGCCCAGGAACAAACGCGGCGAGGGCGAGGGCGGCTTGCGCGGGGTTCACTGAGGATTCCGCGCCCAGCCGTGACTCACCGCGCCCCGCAGCCCCCCGCTGCTCGGCGCCTTCGGAGCCGCGAAACCCCCACTTTTTAATTGGGAAACCAAGGCACAGTGCGGCCTCCATACACCTCGCGCGGGCTCCTGAGGCCGGCAAGGGGCAGCGTTAGAACCGGAGCCGGGCGGTCTGGCTCCTGAGCCCCGACCCGGATGTACAGAAAAAGAAGCTCCATGCGCAAACCTCGCCCCAGAATGCGGTGATCCCCTCCAGGCCGAGGCTTCTGCACCTGCGCCCCCTCCTCCAGAGATAGGGGAGCCTCGCCCAAGACTGCAAGGGCTCCCCAGGGTCAAACCCTGAACAAAACGGTATTTCCCGGGGTGGGGTGAGGTGGGAGGGGCCGTGCTAGGAGAGCAAGTGACCGAGACGAAGTTGCCCGGGGCACAGTTGTCAGCCTCGATAACGGGATTCCTGCTGCGGGGAGGCTGCGCGGGAGCGGGGATCCCCTACCCGGGTCAGAAATTGTAGGGTCCAAACATGTGCATATAAATAGGAAAATCACAGAGACGCAGTAGAACTTTGGATTTTTTTTTTTTTGGTCCAACTTTGGCCAAAACGTTTTTTAAGAGAGTTCTTTCAGGAACGACCTGAATTCCTAATTCCTTAGGTCCTGTCCTGCAGTTTCAGCGCGATCTGATCTGGATCACCTAGGACGTCTAGACGAGGAGCCCGCTCTCTCTTTCTAGCTTTACCTCGGGTGCCATGGCCCTGCCTACCCCGAGCTGGCGCTGGCCGCTGTCACCGGCGTCGGGCACCTCGCTGCAAACGTCGCCCTGGGCCCTGCAGCCGGGCCCGGGGACGCCGACCTCGGCTGCCGGGTGTCCCAGGCCCCGCCGCGGCCTCCTTCCCGGGAGGGTCTGCGGCGGCCCCTGCAGTTCCCGGGTGGCCTGGAACCGTTAGCTGCCACCAGCCTCTCCTTCCCCAGCAGCTCCGCCAGCGCCTCCTTCCCGGATTCCTTCGTCTTTGAAAGGCCTGAAAACCCTGTGTTCGCGAGGGAAGCTGAGCCGCTCTGTAGATGAGATTTCCGGAAAGTGGCCTTCAAAAAAGGGACCTGGGAGCGGCCTGCTTGAAGCCAGGGTGGCTTCTCACTCCTGTGAGGTGGGGCGCCTGCATTCCGCAGCGAATGGGACAGTCACCGGGCTCGCACTGGCACGGAGGGGCTGCTGGCTGAGAGGGATGCGCCGGAGAGGACGGGAGGGAAGCGATTCTGGATCCTTGGAGCCCAGAGTCAGCCAGGAAGGCCGGCTACCCAGAGGACACGCCCACCAACCGAGGACACGCCCTCCAACCCGAGGACACGCCCACTCACTCGAGGCCACACCTGCTCACTCCAGAACAAGCCCACCTCCCCGAAAGACACGCCCATCTACCCAGGACATGCCCACCTACTCAGAAGACACGCCCATCTACCCGGGACACTCCCACCTCCCCGAAAGACACGCCCATCTTCCAGGACACGCTCACCTCCAAAGGCCACAGGACTATAGGAAAAACCAGGCCCGCGATTTGATTCCACGGACTGGACTGCCGGACTGTATTCAGCTCCCATCTGTTCCCCAGCCAGTCTCTTGTGGGACTTTCAGGGTATCTGTTAAACGGAAGCCGGGAGTGGAGGCGGAAGGGAGGCTTGGGCAGATTCGGCCGGCCAAGGCGGGGGAGATGGAGCCTTTGAGTCTCACCGAGCTCTCCTGCCAGCAGCAGCCGCCCCTCCGCCACCCGCCCGTGAGAAAGTCACTTTCCCTGGCCCAGCACGCGGAGGTGACGTCTTGGCGAGGGGCACAGGCGTGATCAGCCCCACGGCTTATTTACAGCCACCCGCTACCTGTTACCCCACGCAGAGACCTAGCACAGCAGGTGTGTTCCCCACTAGACAGGGAGTCACAGACCCAGAAGGAAGGTGACCGAGGCCCAGGGGTCCACACAGCTGTGCCCCGTGGAGCTCCGAGGGAGAGTCTGCTTTCCTCTGCCAGCCTCTGCAGTCATCCTGCCTCGCCTGGTTTGTGGCTTCTCCCTTTGTCTGCAAAGCCAGCACCATAGCAACGTCAGGCCCATGACTCTGACTCTGTGCCTCCTGCCGTCTTCTGTAAGAACCCGGTGATGACACTGGGCCTCTCCAACGAGGAGACGCCCATATTTCCACGAAGAATCATGTCTGCAAAGTCTCCTTGGCCGCACTGGGTAACAGAGCTAAAGAAAGGCCAAGGGGAGTGGACGTGGGTGGTGTGAGGAATCCTCATCCTGTCTACTACAGACCCTGTCTCAATCCCCCACTGGCCTCCAGCTCCATAAAGAGTCAGATCTGGGGACTGAGAGAAACCCACGTTGGCATTTAGGTGAAAAAAGCAAGGATCTCAATTCTACAACCACAAAAGCTGAATTTTACCTCAACTCTATGAGCCTAGAGGAATGTGGGTCGCTCCAGATGGGGACGCAGCCCAGCCCACATCTTGACAGGCTGGGGAAAGGACCCATCAGCCAACCCCCCAGGCTTCTGACTTACAGAACTCAGAGCCAATGAAGAGTGTTGTTTTCAGGTGTCACCGTGTAGCCCAGGCTGGTCTTGAACTCACAGTGATCCTCCTGCCTCAGCCTCCCGAGTTCTGGGATTATAAGCGTGTGGAACCACATCCCACAATGCTGGAGAAACTTAGGCTCTCACCCAACTCCCAGGCCCACGCCCACTTCTAGACCTAGAAATGAAGGGAAGGCAGAAAGACCTGACAACATCACAAGGTGCAGGCGCCAGGAATCTTCCTCCTGCCTTTCCAGAGGGACCCCACTGTTTACCACAGCTGCTGTACGGTGGGGAAAGGAAGTGGCCAAATCTTTACGGAATTACAGACCCACTGGGATAATGCTGCCAACTGATCTAAAACACCACCACGACCCACAGGTCAGCAGGGCGTACAGAATTTAGAAAACAAGTGGCCTCTTGCCCCAAGCTCACCTCCAGGCCCCATCACTGGGCAGAGCAGGGTGCCGTTTGAGGCTGTGCAGTCCTGAGAGGAGAAGTGTACCGTGGACCTGAGCTGTGGCGCAAGGCCTCCGTGAGTCCTCACGGCAGGAGCTGGAAGCCTGTGGTCCACTGCACCTGCGTCTCCACCCTCTGCCCCACAGTCTCGGTCCAGGTCCAGCAATGAGAAAGGCAAGGCCCGGTCTCACGTGCTGAGGGTGGCTCTGCGCCTTCACCAGCACCACAGAGAGCGGGCTGCTGCAGCACTGCCCGCCACCCGGGAGCCCGAGGGACTGTGGGAGGGGAGCCTGGGGGGCAGCGTTGAGCCACCGAGCTGACATGAGCTGACATCGGCCAACACAGGAGCAGCAGCGTCCCAGCTTCCCTGATCAGCAGGGGCGCGGCTCGGTGCATAAGTGGGGGTCTGCGAGCGGATGGCGGTCTGGGGGAGAGGCCTGGGAACAGTGCTTCGGGCAGGGTGGAAGGTGGAGGCCAGGCGTTTTCCACGACTGGTTCACCTGGGGAAGCTCATTCAGTGCATGTCAGCAGAGCGTGTTCTCCGTGGGCTCCCACACAACGCAGGCAGGGAAGGTTCATGAGGCTTGGAAAAGCGACCTCCCCCATCAGGGCCCCTGGAACCCCCCAGCCAACCACGCAGGCCTTACTGCAGGCGCCGTTTCCAGAGACCCGGGGTCAGGCCGGCCATGCCAAGCCCCTCTTGTCTGGCTGCTGTCCTGACCTCCACGTGGAAGCAAAGCCTTGCGCTTCCAGCACAGAGCACCCTGCCCTGGGTCCCAGCCACGTCCCCCTCCGTGGGGATCACGATGCTGACGGAAAAAGGCTGCTGCGGGTCCCTTTTTCATGTTCAAAATTGCGGTGAAACTTCCATATAATAAAATACACAAATAGATATCTAACCCTGCAATCGCCACCCGGGAAAAGATGCAGACCACGCTCATCCCCACTCAGTTCCTCCCGAAGGCTGCCACAGCTCCAGCCTTTACCTCCTGCAGATCCCTGTCCTGCGGCTGCCTGAGGATGGGGGTGCACGGAGCCCTCCGCTGCTCTTCCTTCTACTCCCCACCGTGTCTGTGGGACTCACCAATGCACTCGTTCATGCCTCCTTCCCCACCCCACAGCCCCGCACTGTGTGACTGTGTCAACATGTGACTGTGTCACCCGGCTCTACCTCATGCTAACGCGAACTGACTCCCAGTACCTCCCAGCCCCGTGCCGAGTGAGTAGAGCGCCTCTCCCCTCTCGGTGCATGGAGGCCTTCACTTCTGCTGGGCATATATTTACATACTGGGGGAATCTCTGGGCCATGGGGTGTTTCAGTGTTGCTGACAATGGTATCGGCTTACTCTCCCACTAGCGGCGCCCGAGTTTCAGCCCATCCTGGCTGGCCGCAGGGTCCTCAGTCATTTAAATCCTTGTCGTTTTCGTGCGTGCATGTGCTGTGTCTCGGCGTGGCTTTAATTTTCGTTTGTCCAATTAGCAATGATACTGAGTACCCTTGCACATGTCCATTATTTTGATACCATTTTTTGTTAAGTCCCTTTCAAATCCTTTGCCTATTTTTCAATCACACTGTCTTTTCTTACCAGTCACAGTGCTTCTGTGCTCTGGAAACGAGTACTCTGGCAGATGTCTCCCTACATGCAGTATCTTTCTTCCCTTGCCTCCGACGCCTCTTAAAAGCATGGCCTGACGCGGGACTTCAGTGAAGCCTCATCATTGAATTTTCCTCAGTGCTTTTTGTGTTAGTCGCAGCTATCTTGTGCTACCTCAGGGTCCTAAAGAGAAGGACCTCACAGAAGTCACGAGTGATGGTGTATTTAGGTGATCCTTGGACAGTGCTTTGGACACAGCTTGCAGTTAAAAGAGAAAAAAACAAACAGAAAATGCACCAGCACGTGCCCTGGTGGTGCATTCGCTGTGTGATCTCATCCCTTGGGGGTCTGTGGTGATGCTGACTCCCTGAGGGATGCAGGGAGGGAAGTGTCCCCAGAGAGATCACTATGGATGCCCATGACAGAGGCTGGGGTTCAGGTGGGCTCGGGGGGAGCTCTAACCCGACATCGTCTCCCAGTATGGGGGAAACGTGGGTCCCCCAGCTAGGCTCCATTCCATCTTCCCTTCCTGTGTGATCCAGGTGCTGGTTCCTGTCTGAAAAGTGCCAGAAGAAGCCAGCCTCTTCAACAGAGGGTGCTGGGCAAACTAGGTGTCTGTGCAGAAGGCTACAGTGAGGTCTCTCCTATCTCTTTCCTCGAATTCAACTCGAAATGGACCAAGGCCTAGGTATGAGACCTGAAACTCTGAAACTGCTGGAAAAGAGCAGAAGGCGAGCACTTCCAGACAAACGCACAGCCAAGACTTTCTGAATAGGACTCCAGTAACCCAAGAAATAATCACAAGAATCAACACATGGGATTTCGTCTGATTAAAAAAACGTCTGTGCAGCGAAGGAAAGAAAAAGAAGAGGCAGCCCAGGGAGGAGGAGAGAAATCTCCGCTAGCTACACTTCTGACAGAGGAGTAAAAGCTAGAATCCACTAAGAATTAAAAAATCTTAACACCAAGACAACAAACAAGCGATCACATGAGCAAATGAAGTACACGCCTCACAAGACGTGTAAATGGCCAATAATCATATGTAAAAATGTTGGACATTTTTAGCCACTGGAGAAATACAATTCCAAACGATGCTGAGACTCCATCTCCTCCAATCAGAGTGAGACAGTCATCAAGGATATAAAAACCCATAAATATTGGTGAGGATATGGAAAAATGAACACTTCCATACAACCAAGGGCAATGTAAATTAGTGCAGCCACTAGGGAGGGGCTTCAGAAAGCTAAAACTAGAACTACTGTGTGATCCTCAGCGTGGCCGCGTACCTGTATTTACTGTGGCACAATTCACAACAGACAAGTATGGATCAGCCTGGGTCCCTCGATGAAGGGATGAAGACAGATGGATAGGGACACAGGTGGGACAGATGAGAGACAGAGATCCATGCCGCAAAGAGAATGAAATCATGTTTGCAGGAAAATGGACGGATGGAGCTGGACATGGCCGGTCCATGACATGGTCAGGAAGTCAGCCTCAGAGACAGCACACAGCTTCTCCCATGCGGACTGGAGGTGAGGAAAGAGGACAGAGCAGGGGGAGACAGAACGGAGGGAGAGGACCAAGGTGGAGGGGCAAGGAGAGAAGCAGCTGGGTGTGACGGAAGCATGTTATATCAACGTCACAGTGAAGCACAGCAAGCTGTGATTGACATGTGCTAAGGAGAAAGGTTTTAAAAAGCTCTGCCGTAGGCATCTGATGCCTAAGTTGGAGCCTTTTGAGTTATCTCTCTACTTGATGCTCTGCTATTTCTCTAGCTCAGACTGACTTGTGTGTGTGTGTGTGTGTGTGTGTGTGTGTGTATGCGCGCGCTGGGGATTGAACTTGTGATCTCGTGCTTGCAGGGCAGGCACTTACACCACTGATCTAATCCCCCGGCCCTTATTTACGGTCTTTTTTGAGGCACAGTTTCACCATATGATTCAGGCTGACCTGGAGCTCATCTCGTAGTCTGGGCTGACCTCGGACTCACAGCGATCCCCCTGCCTGGGCGTCCCAAGTGCTAATATTACAGGCACACACCACCGCACTCGGCTCAGAGACACTTCTAATGAGACAGGGATTAGAAAGAAACCCTTGGAGGCCTGGGTTTGTAGTAGCTCGGTTGGCAGAGCGCTTGGCTAGCGCACAGAGGGCTGGCACCTGACCCAACACCACTAGCAGAGGACGGTAAAGGAGAGTCACAAAAACATGGCTGCCCCAAGATCACTGTTAAGCAAGAGTGTAAGGAGACAGAGAAGCTCTGGGACACAGCAGATGTATTTATTTCTTAGGTAAGCAGCCAGTATGTCACCCTCTTTTCCTTTGGTGAAGGCATGGGAGGAAAGAAGCACCTTCCTCCAGTATGTCAGGGACCCACACAAAGCCGAGAGGAGTGAGAGAGAGGCTGCTTGGGGCCCGGGTCCCCGCCGGCTTCCTGCAGAAGGATGTGGCGCTCCAGCTTCAAGGGCCACTCAGGGCCCACTCATCTCCACGGCCACAGAGGCCGCTGATCTCCCCCAGAACCTGCTGGGCCTGCAGGGAACTCCAGGACTCTCTGGATGGCCTGGGCCAGTGTAGGTGCCGTGGGGGCGGTAGAGAGTTGTGCGGAAGGTGTTCCTCAGGGACTGGAAGCTTCTCTAGAAAAAAGTCAGTAGCTTCAGCATTGCATTGCTCTCTCCTGCTCCCTCAAGGCGGTGGAATGACCTTCCCGGACCAACCCCTCCCTCACCCAGGCCTTCACCCCTTCCAGCACCTTCCCTCCCGGGTCAGTAGGTCCTCTCTGGTCACAGCTGCCATCTCTGTACCTCCCTCTGCCTCGCCTCCTCCCCGCCCTAACTCCAGGGCCCCGCGGGCCACATCCTGTTGTTCCTGTTGCTCTTTCCCCCATTCTTTTCCTAGTACTAAGCACTCACCGCGTAAAAGAAGAGCCCAGCAAGGAGCCCCGCAGCTACTATGACTGAGGCCAGGGTGATGAGGAAGATTCCCCACGGCTTCAGGCCCCCACTTGCTGGGGGGGCCGCACTCTTGCTGGAGGGTGTGTGTGTTCCAGGTGAAGCAGGTGCGCCAGAGCCCGTGGAGGTGACGCTCAACCCAGAGCCGGGGGCTGTGACGGTCTCGCCAGAGGCCCAGCTGGGTGTAGTGTTGGCAGCTGTGCCAGCCCCACTAGAGCTCGCGCTGGAGGCAGCGTCAGAGGTCACACTGGATCCACTGTTGTCGACTGAGCTGGCCTCACCTGCAGCCACACTGGACACAGTGAGGGAGGTTGAACTGGTCCCAGTACCGGTCAAGGTAGGTGCAGTGTTGGGAGCTGTGCTGGTCTCACTGGAAGTCACCCTGGATCCAGTGCTGGTGACAGTGGTGGTCCCAGAGCTCACGCTGGTTACAGGCCTGGAGCTTATGCTGGTTCCAGCAGAGTTCGAACTAGATCCGGTGCTGGCAGATGTGCTAGTACTGCCGAAGGTTATTCCTGAAGACGATCATAAAGGATAACAAGTGTATATTGAACATATCTACCTTCTACCTGTGCTTGGCTAGTACATGGATATTGGACTTGGTGCTCACTACAGCCCTTTAGCACAGACACTGTTATTATCACCAGCTAAGATGCGGAAACCCAGGATTAGAGATGTGGAAGGTTGCCCATATTTACACAGCTAGTGAGTAGTGGAACAGGAAATTGAACCCAGGCTATGGAATCTGTACTTCTAGGTACTGAGGAAAATCACCCTCCCAACTCCTCCCCACCCTGGGAGGACCTAGTGTTACTGCTGGGTAAGCTTGTTCCATACCCTTCTAGAGGAGATTCAACACAGATAAAAAGTGTCATAAAGGAACTGTAGGGCTGGGGGTCGCTCAGGGCTCACTCAGCATGCGCAAGGCCCTGGTTCTACCTCTGAAGAGGGGAATTATAGGACCAGGTGACAGTGATATGTTGATTTGTTCCTAAGGTAGTAGTGCTCCCTTCTTAGAAAGTACTTCTCTAAATATTATTGAGAAACCGCCCACATTGGAATCACCTGGATAAGTCTGTGGGCAATAAAGATTCCTAGACTCTGAATGAGTGGGGGGTCTGAGATGGGCCCAGGTGTCTGCACATTCAGCCAGAGCTGGGTGATTCCACACCATTAAACTCCAGGGGCCCCCAGTCTCTACGGCAAAGGTTGAAAAACAAGGTACGTGACGCTCAGATCCGTAACGTTAGGAGGTATAAGCCGAGGTCTGCGGACACAGGAGGGATTTCTCACTCCTAGGCAGCTCGGCCACAGCTAAGACGGTGCCTACTTTTTGCGCTTCACTACCCGGCACCCCGCCCTAGACATGTCCATCCTTCTTTGTCTCATCTGAATTAACATAGAATTACAATTGAGCTTCATCTGGGTCAGGTCCCCCCAGTGTCAATGTGGTACAAATGAATGTTAAGATCAAAATTATGAGTAAAATTAAATGAGTGGGTAGCCAAGACGAGAGGCAATATAAAAGAGGGAGTGGGCTTTTCTGGAAAGTTATGGAGGACAAAATAAACTGCTCAAAACAACAGGAGGCGGAAGTTTGTTCTCCCCGCTGACTCCTCACAGCCGGGCCACCCTTCTGTGCGAGGACGTGAGGGCTGGCAGCGCTTCGCCGGGTCGGAGCTGCCGACCACAGGGGAGTCTGTTTGATTCTTGGATTCTGTTCTCCAGTCTGAGGCTACTGATGCGGACTCGGGAGAGAAACTGAGTTTGTAGAAATGGAGCAGTGGCATTTTAAGAACAGCTGGCTCCTCTTGTTCCTGCTGGTTTGGTCCCCACCATATCACACACGTTACCCATTTCACAGACACAGAGCTGAGGCGCAGAGTTTGCAAGCGGAGCTCTGATTCGGGTGCAGGCCCCCCCGCTGTCCCTGCCTCCTTGGTGAGACAGCGTTCCGCTGAGGTGATGCAGTAAACTGAGGATTCTCACTCTACAGAGGAGAAGCTGAACTCATCCCAGCAGTGACTGCCTCTCCCACAACTCCTCGTCCACTTTTAAATAACATCACTCACCGTTCTCTAAAAGTAGGAGGAGCGCTAGTGGCCAATACCTAAGGAGAATGTCTTGTTTCTGCATCTTCCCGTGTCTCCTTGCAGCTGGAAAGCAAGATGCTTGGATCCCAGATGTGACTAAGACCTAGAGAGCAAAGAACAGAGGGAGCACGAGAAAGGAGAGCACGGGGTGAAAAGACAAAGGCTCCCGGGAGTTTGGATCTCCTGAGCGTGTATTCTCCGGAAGAACCCGGAGCTTGGGGGACCGGTGGCTCGCTGCCTGGGTTCCCCAAGCTTCCTCTGCGTGAGATCCTTTTCTCTTTCTGCTGAGGAAGAGCTGCCCGGCTCCTTAGAGCTTCACATGGGCTGGGGAGGGTTGGGCACTTGACCTGAGAGTCTGCCAAGCGTGAGCAGCTAACAAAGCAATCCTGAGCCTGGGAAGAGACAGACCAAGGATCAAGAGTGGGGTGAGAACCAGGCTGACATGATCACACTAGGCAGGTCACTGGGCTGGGTTGGAACAGGAAGTAGATGGAAGTAAGGAGATCAAGGATGTCAGAGCAAAGGGGACCCACCCTCCAAGGTGTCAAGAAACCTGTTCAAGCTCAAGCAAGACTATTTCTGGGTCAAGAAGCCAGGTGGGCGGGCTCAGCATGGAGGAGCCCCCTAATGAACTTGGCTGGGAGACAGCAGCCCTCACCTCCGAAGCAAATGAAAACGTGAGACTCAAATAGAACAGTAGCCAGGACTCCGGGCTTCTGGGTTAGAGGAAAACAGGATGCTGCTGACTATGCTGCAGGTGCTCAGCGGCGCGCCCTGGAATCAGAAGAGGAAGAGTCCAGGTGCTGTGAGGCTGTTGGGAGGAGTCTCTTTTACTCCAAAATACCCGGGGCTGGGCACTTCATACAGAAAGGAGTTGATTTAGCTCACAGTTTGGAGGCTGAGAATCCAATATCGAACCTTCCCGTCTGCCCAGCTCTGGTGGGGCCCTTCTGGCTACATCACAACATGGCGGACAACATCTTAGCAGGTACTACTGAGAGGGAAAATCACATGGTGAGATGTGAAGAGAGATTCAGGGGAGACGCTAGGTTCTCTTACAGCAACTTGCTCTCTCCTGGGCAAGAAAAGCATTAGAGCCTTTTAAGGACCCAATGGCCTCTCACTGGGTCCCACTTTGTAGTGGCTCCACCACCTCTTGACACTGAGGCACTGGAGACCAAGTTTTAGGATCAAATTCAAATTACAAAGCATTCAAATTATAGTCTCTGCGGCCCGGGGGGTGTGTTGAATATGTAGACTTAAATGCGGGAATAAGCCTGTCAGACTTACAGTAGGGGAAGTAGCACACAGCCTCCTTTTGACCCTCAGCCACAGAACCAGCCTCTCTTCTCTATGGGAGCTTCTCCACCCCAAGATCCTTCCGGTGACCCTGGTCATCACACCACAGGGAGAATGCAGGCGTGACTTCCTAGGTGACTTCAGGTCTAATGGGAGGAGAGATAGAGCCTGAGTCCTCTATCAGCTGCTTCAGGCTTAGTCTGGACACTCGGATGGGACAGCAGGAAGGTAACCAAGCCAGCTGGACACAGTGAGCAGAGTGTGTGGAGAGCTCACGGGGCTGGTGGGCGTTCTAGTGTCAGGCTGTGTCACCACAGTGAGCGGTCTCTGTCCCCTGTAAGGGGGAGAAGCCTCCTGCAGGAGGCAGCATCTCAGAGAGCTCGCATGTAGGTGAACAGCATTCTCCATGTGCAGGGCCTGTTAGGAGGCAGTGGCTGAAGGTGTAAGGAGCTCGGACTGGATGGGACTTAGAAGAGCAGGGGGTGTGGAATGCTGGGAAGGGCTTGGGGCTGGGGCTGCCTGGCCACTGCGATGGCAGCTCCTGAGGCTGTGACACGAAGGTCAGCTGTGACAGATGGGGCCCAGGCCCTGGTAATGCAGGTCTGCTGCTGAAAAGCTAACAGTAATCTAAAAAAGGGACACCCCCCCCCTTCCCCCAGCCTCTAGAATTATTTGGAGCAAGAGATCCTGGATTCAGATCCAGATTCCACCTCTCCCAGGCTACCTGAACAATTATAAAATGCTAAGAGTCTAAATGTAATTCATATCTTTGTTCTTCAAAACTACACAGGGACTTGGAACACTTTAATTCTCTTCAGTCATCTCCCAGTTCTTACTCTAATGTCATCAAGCATTTTAATTCTTTGTTTTTCTTTTCTTTTTTTAACTTAATGAGAGATTATTATTGTTGACTTACACAGTATGAGACAGTCACCCCACTACAAGAAACTGCAAAGGAGTCTGGAAGTAAAATCTCTTACAGCTTGGGACGTGTGCTTAATTAAAACCTCAGCGTTCTATTGGTAAAGATGGGCATCAGGGGACAGCCATAAAGGAATGGCACACATTTGTTTATTTATTTCTTGGTACTGGGAATCGAACTCATGACCTTGCTCTTGCCACCAGCGCTGTATGGCACTCATTTAAACTCTACATTCTGTACTTAATAATTCCAAAACTTAGTCTTGAGTTTCTGATCCTGCTTTGCCTTTGCTTGCTTTGGTTTCTGTTTGTTTGTTTCCTTGCTGGCTGTTACTCACGTGCCATTTGTAGTTTGAGATTTATGACTATGAATTTATTCTTCTTGGGGTGTTATCTGTAGATGTTCTCTGAAACCTGGGCTTAGGGGGTGATCTTCCACAGAAAATCTGTGTGCTCTTGCCAAACATGTGGAAGAGCTGCCGTTAGAGGAGTCTTCAAACTGGGTGGGCCAAGTGTGGTGGTGCATGCCTGTAGTCCTATCACTCTTTGGGTGAGGCAGGAGGGTCGCTGAGAGTTCCAGGCCAGCCTGGGATACACAGTGAGTTCAGGGCCGGTCTGAACTGCATAGTGAGACCTTGTCTCAAAGAAATTTTTTTGTTATTAATTCAGGCTACAGGATTGAGGTTTCCTGAGTTACCGTCATGCCTAGGTACTTGACTGATGTGAAGATTCATTGAACTTGGCACCTGATGGGGGTTCCATCGTGACCACCCTTCCCAGCCAAAACAGTTCAGCCCACTGCTCCTCCCAGAACCTATTAGTGCTGAGTACTAAGGTACTGCTCCTCCCACAATGCATGACGTAGGGGTTCAACTACGTCAGACATCAATCACGTGGTTACCATTTATATGTCAAGGGTACTTTCTCCACCCACCAAGTGTGGAGGCAGGCGACTGGGGGCACGTTTTCTTAGAGGAGCAGTGAGTTTATTTTCACTCTTAGTGGAAGTTCCAGACTTAACTGAAAGTCCACTGATTCCTTGAAAAAGGTTTTTCTTCTTCATCATCTTCATCTTCATGTTCATCTTTGTCTTCATCTGTCTTCCTCTTCCTCTTCCTCTTCTCAGCCCTTTAGTTTTTCAGGATGTTTCAGTTGGGGCACCTAGTCCATTACAGCCAGACGCCTAGTTCTCACTGGGATGTTTTGAGGGGGAAATGGTGTAAGGACACAGTATGGCATTTGGCACATAAAAATCAAGCAATCCCTCAAGGCAAAGGGAAAACAAAAAGACCAGCACAAAAACCAAAGCCTATAGATGTCAATTATTGGGGATTTGGGGGAATTTTTTGGTTTTGTTTTTTGTTGTTTGGTACCGGGGATCAAACTTATGACCTCACTCTTGCCAGGCAGGCGCTTATGCTTCTGAGCTGAATCCCCAGCCCCTGGATTTGGAGTTTTAACTGTAAATGTCCCAGTAAATGTGGTTTGGGAGGGTATGGGAACCGAACTCAGGGCCTTGTGCCTACCAGGCAGGCTCTTGTGCCGCTGAGCCACATCCCCAGCCCTGTCCCAGTAAATTCCCCTCACCCCTAACATTTGGAGGTGACAAGGAAGCAGAGAGGAAGACTCTTGCCCAAAGATCAAGGAGCCAAGAAGACCCAGGATGGTTTTTGGATCTATTTCCCTCAGAGTCTGTTTTGTGTTGCTGTAACAGAAACCGCGAACTGTGTCATTGGCACAGGACAGAGGTGCCCTTCTCAGGGTCCTGGAGGCGGGGAGCCCAGTGCGAGCTGCGGGCGGTTCTGTGTCTTGGGAGGTCTGCGCTCTGCTTTCCAGACGGCACCTTGAATATGGCCACCTTCGAAAGGGGGGATCTGTGCTGTTCGCAGCAGCAGTCAGACCTGCTTCCGCGACCCTTCAGGGCCACGTTCATCCCTCTCGGGGTGGGGGGCGCCCACTAAGCCTCCCCCAACACTGTTGCTCTGGGGGTTAAGCTTTAACATGAGTTTTGTGGTCAAATTGAGCCACTCAGTTTGTGCGATTTTGGGCTACAAACCCAAATGAAGGACGCACGTACCTACCAATTCTTAGACAGCTGTCTACAGAGATGCGTTTGACCCCTTCCCCCCAGAGCCAGGCGCAGACATTTTCCTCACCTCTCCCACCAGCGTGGGGGCAGTGTGGCTTTACCGTTCGCCCGCACACGGAGGCCCGGTCACTCCCAGGTCTCAGGTTGGCTCGGGGTCTCCTCTCAGGCTCCCCTCTGGTGCAGGCTCCGGACTTTGTCCCGTGTACTTCAAGAACTAAGACCTGCTGAGAAGATAGGCTTAGGGTGGCAGGTTCCCTCCACCCTGGGTTGGAGCTCTCTGCTCTCGTCTCTTTGAGGTTCTGCCTTCTCTCAGTTGGTGGCCTAAATATTACTTGCTATCTATCCAACTATAGGATACAATTATAAGGTATTTTTAGTATTTTATCCAGATATATTTATTGCTTTCACATCCACCAGAAAAGTAGAAGGTCCCACAAAACTGTTTTGATCATCAAGTGACAGTGTAAAGTCACCTCGTACAATGCTTAGTACATAGTAATAATCTGTTAACAGAGGGAAAAGGATTCAGGGGGCGCAGCAAGGTGTGACCGCGTCGCTGCCCACACTGAGAGTCTGGGTTTCCTTAAACTGTAACGGGATTGCTCTTCCTTCTAAACTGTGAGGCTTCCTGACAAAACAAGAAGTAGAAATCCAAAGCCTAAAGGGCATAGGTTATAATTTGTACACAAAGCAGCAAACGGAATTTATTCTGAGGTTGCTCACTGGCCACTTCCTGGGTTGTGGTTTAAATCTCAAATGTCCCCCAAACCCCCTCCCTCCCCCCCGCCGCGTGCCTGCCAGGGACCAGACTGGGACGCTGCACTGTGTACTCCTACGGGTGCATCTGCGCGTACGCGCACAGCTTGGGCTGTTGGGCAGGGGCGCCACCTGGAGGAGTCTGTGCCCTTCCCAGACCCTCCTTCCACCTCTGCTTCTGGTTGTCTTGGGATGAGCAGCTTCTCCCCCTCGCCCCCTTCGTGGACTGAAAACACAAGCCAAAGTGCACCTCTCTTCAGGTTGTGGTTGGGATTTTGACTGAAGCACAAGAAAGTGACCGAGAAGTCACTCCGGGACAGGTCAGCTCGGGACACTCAGCATCACTCTCCGTCCCGACCTGCAGACGGGGCAGGGCTCCTCCTGGGCACTCTGCTTTTCTGGCTGCTCTGGTAGCCAAGCTCGCCGTGGTCTTCTCTCCACGCCATTCCTTGGAGACCTTGGGGAGCCCATCCTGACCCAGCTGATGGGCTGGTCCCTCCCAATGCCTTCCTTTCCCAGGCTTACTGGCCCGCAGCTGCTTGCAGTACCAGTCCGTGTAGGTTCCTTTTCTCTCTGATTCAGTTCATCATTACTGCCTTGGCCTCTCCTACGCCCCGCCTCCTGAGCCTCCACGGCTGTCCCCTGTCTCATTGCCTTTCTGTGTCCTGAAGGTCTGCTCCCAAGTCCCGCTGCATCCCCTCCACGAGCAGGGCTCTTCCCAGGCCATGGAATACTCCAGAGCCCAGCCCAGATTCCAGGTCCAGACTAAGGCCAAGGCTGGGCTATGTCACAGTAGGTGCCCTTAACTTACCAGGGGAAAGAAAAATCCTTTGAAAATTGTGTTAAATCTTTTTTTCACGTGTGGTACTGGGGATGGACCCCAGGGCCTGATGCGTGGAAGGCAAGGCCTCTGCCACTGACCCTGTCCCCAGCGAGTTAAACCCTTCTCCACATCACTCATACCTTCTTGGTTTGTAAAGAAACACACAATTTCATTTTTAAAATATTGTTTTCTCTCCTCTCATCATTTCTGTGTGTTGAGGTGTATGTTCCTATAATGGTTTTCTCTCCTTCGAGCATTTGCTTCTTTTTACCCATCCTCCAGACACGCAGCCCTCCTGATTAACGTGATGGAAGACTCCTGTTTCCTGGGAGACCGCAGTCTCAGGCACTGATGTGGACCCCTGTCTCCGGAGCGGGGCACACGTCCTCCCGGGCATGCAGCGAGGGTCATGGCGTCATACAGAGAACGTGCAGCTGTAGTGACCGGGAAGGCTGTTTCCTCGGCAAAGTGAAAGAACGAGCCACTGCCAGGCGCTTGACCTTCGGCCCGCCTTCCACTCCCCGCCTATGAAGGCAGCAGGAGCGCTGTGCCTGCCGAGGTGCGAGGTGCGGAACAGAGCAGCGGAGGGAAACACGGCGCTTCCTAAGAAGCGCTCTCGGCTTTGACTGGCACGTAGCAGACAATCAGTGAAATGCTGTTACTATCATTCCATCTTCATCTTAAACACAGGACCATCGCGGCTGGTGATCCCGTAGGAGGGACCAGACAGGCTGAAATACAAATCTCAAATCAATTGCTTGCATCCAGTGGGTGAAATTTTCATTTATTTATTGCGTATTCAGTCTGGCTCATCCTAAAAAGCCTCTCTTATGGGAATACATACAGCCAAAATGGGAAAATACATTTTTAAAATTAGAAGAAAAGCCAGGAGTGGTGTGCATACCTGCAATCCCAGCTACTCAGGAGGAGGAGGAGGCAGGGGGATGCCAAGCCTGAGGCCAGCCTCAACAATTTAGTCTCAAAATAAAAAAAATTTTTCTTGAGACAGGGTCTCCCTACAGAGTCCAAGCTGGCCTTGAACTCACTGTGTAGCCCAGGCTGGCCTCGAACTCAAGGTGATCCAAACCAACAAGTACAACAAAAGGCTGGGTCGTCACTCAGCAGTATAGTGCTTCCTCCGGTGCACAAGGCCTGGGTGCAGGCCCCAGCCGGCAGTGTGGAAGAGGGAAACCCACGCAGATGGAAGCTGGCCGCCCACCTGCACAGGGAGCTCTGGGGCTGGGAACACGTCTGCTCTGATGGCATCAGAACTGAGACATCAAAACAGCCCCAGGGGGCTGGTATTTCTAGTGGCTTCATCCTCCCAAAGGATTTTTCACTGTTATCCTGCCTTAGTACGTGGTGAAGTGTTTTAAAGTTTCTGAGCTGTGCTTTGAGCTACCTAGAAAAGTGAGTTTGTTTTCATGTGGTAAAGTCAGATGGAGTGGGGCCTGGGCGTGTGTGCCGCACTCTCGTGCTGGAAGGGGGCTGAGGTGCTTCCTGTCGGGGACGTGAAAGACTCGCTGAGGCCCTGGGGTCATTTGTTCTGAAAGATATTTTTCTAATACTGCAGTTCCCAGCTATTTTGTCATGTGCTCTCCGTTATATGCTGGGAACACACACACACACACATGCACAAGCACACGACATGCACACACACGCACACACACCCCTCTGACTGGAAACCAAATTCTTCTTTCCCTCCTGGTTTATCTCTGAGACCCTTATGATGTTCAGAAAACACAAAGTCATGTAGGACTAGGCTGGGAGGACGTGGAGACCCAATGCAAAAGCCTGGATAATGGGAGTACTTTTTTTTAGTAAATCAGGGAGACTTTCTGTCCTACTGCTAAGAAATATCTAGAGGACAGAGGTTTACCACTCAAGGTTCTCTCATGGTGGACAATGCTCCTGCTCACCCATGAGATTTGGAGGAAGAACTGGCTGAAGGATTCCCATGGCTCTCAGTCAAGTTCCCCCTGCCTAACACAACTCCTGCACTGCAGCCCGTGGACCGGCAGGTGACAGCCCACTTTAAGAAGTAATACACCGAGGAACTCTTCCTGCAGTGCTTCCGGGTGGCCTCAGATGCAGACATAGCCCTTAAACAGCCCTAGAAGGAACATCACAACATCCTCTCCTGTGTGGGGTCAACGGGGCGATCCTGGGCAGCAATCCTGTCTCTCTCAGGACACCAAGGAGAAGGTGTGGCCTAGAACTACACGGGAGAGGGGCTTTGAGGGCTGGTCGGAGGGGCCGAAGCCAGGGTGGAGCCGACCCTCGATGTGACAGTGCAGGGCAGGCTTGGGGAGACTGCTGGCATCTGCTGTGGTTTCAGAGGAGCTAGGTATCTTGGGTACAGGGAAATCCGAGTTGCCCTCCGGGTGGAGGCAAGGAGCAGCTGTAGACTCCGAAGCTGAGCCCTGGCCCCTGGCCCCTCCTGGCCCTGCTGGGGTGGTGACCACCAAGCTGGGTGGGGACCAGAGGCAAAGTGCAAAGAGGGCTCCCTCTCCACCCTCATGAGTAATTGTCCCTAACAAGGGAGGGCCCACGGCTTGGTTAGGGGCTTCCCGTGATAATCAGCAGAGGGGTTGTCCCCATGAGCAGGAAGAGGCTCCCTGCTACCTGTGTCTGTCCCCAGGGCTCCATCTTAGTGCCTGCGGGAGAGTAGGATTTAGGACTCTAAGGGCAGAAGTGCCTTTGGTTTTTGTTGCTGGTTGTTGGCTGGTTTCTCATTTTAAAAATTAAGTCCAGACTCGGAAACTCAAGAGCTAGAGGCTGGGGCAGTGTCTCTGCAGCCTCCACAGTGACCACGCTAGGTCACCCTCTGCCCAAACAGCAAAGCCAGGCCTGGCCCTCCGCTCCTCTCAGGCTCCTCAGCGCTTACCCAAGACCCTGCGGTCTCCCGTGCCCAGCTGTGGTTCCCCAGGGACCTGTCTGGGGTCATACTGGTACCTGGCACCTGGCACCTCCTTTGGGAGATGGGCTCTGTCCCTAAGAGACACAGAGAAACTGCGGCCCAAGGGAGGCCAGCCAGAGCCAGAGAACCTGGAGACACTGCCCTCAGGCTGGGGTAGGCGCCGCTTTCCACACCTGGAGACACCCGGGGTGGCGGACCCGTGGCCCTGCTCTGGATTTGGGCTGGAAGGGCTGTGTGGTGCCCAACACTGCTTGTCTGTAACGGTGCTGGCCTAAGAATGCGCCCCGAGGCTGGGGGGCAGGGGTCTGCTGGGACCACTGCGTGAGTAGGGGTGGCTTCGGGACGGGGCTTCCTTCACACACACAGCTACAGGAGCACCCCCAAAATACCAAGTTCGGGGAGAAAATACCGAATTCGGGGATGGGCCCGCTTTATTCCGGGTAAGACGCCTGTGACGCTTGTCCTGGTTACTTCACTTTAATCTTTCTGTGTTCGTGTGTCAGACAGGAACTGTGTGGCACATATCTCTGTCCTCAGCAGGCGCCATAGCGGTGCTGTGAGACTACTTACGACTGGACAAGCATCCTGCCATTCCGTGATCATGTAGATGAGCCGGCGAGCACCGGCCGCCTGGCATCCACATGGGAAAGTGGCCAGAGCACGGAAGAGCAGCAGTGCCCGCCACCCCCAGCCCAGCCCCTAGCTCGGCCCTCCTGCCCCCCAGAGCCAGAAGCAGTCATCGCCCGTGCCCGTGCTTTATAAATAAGATGCTCTTTATTTTTTAAAAATCCGACAGAAGGACGTGCTGTGTTCAGTCCTTTCCCCTCCACTCAGTGGCTCACAGGGGACATGGTGCCACCCTAGGAAACCTGTACAGCCCGGGCAGAGGGAACGTGGGGACCTGGAGCTGGGGCAAAGGCGTGGGAGAGCCGAAGACAGGAAAAGACACTCGGCCTGGCTTCAGAATGGCACCGTGAGGGCAGGAGGCCTGGGACCATGGGGGCTGGGGAGACTTTGGCCACTCAGAGCCAGCAGGAAACCCAGCAACACTCGGAGAGCTGGGGACATGGGAGCGAGGAGCCCCTGAGGAGAGGTACTGACCGTCCGGACCTCCTCCTCCAGGGAGCAGAGACAGGAGCACCGTGAATCCTCTTCTGCTTCGATCCTGCTTAGGCCAGGCTTGGCTTGGTTTCATTAAAGAAGGAAGGGCAAGGGTCCTGGGCACCCACGGGCAAGTCTTAAGCTATGAAGGACAAACATCCCAGAGCCAGGGAGCCCTGTCTGCATTTTCTCCACCTCCCCAAGTCCCCACTCTCAGCTCAGTCTGCACTTCAAGGCCCCCGCCCACCCGTGAAGTGCTTCTGGCTCACGCTCACGGGGCACACTTGTGTGTGTTCTTTACTCCTCTTTCTCCGAAACTGGCATCCTTCTCAATAATCACTCATCTTCCACTGGTTCCTCAGCTAAGAACAAGGCTGGCACTGGACTAATGCTGCGCGGTGTCGGTGCTCCCCGCCCTTCCTGGAGTCCAGGAACAGGATCTGCGAGTCTAACTCATCACCCAGGAAAGCAGCGAGTTGGAGAGCCGGGGCTGGGCGCCTCCTGAAAGCTCACTGCGGGGAAGGGAGCTGGTTCCTGCCCAAATTCTGCTGCTCCATCAGGTAGACCGGGTAGGAATTAGGGCCCTCCTCGTCCTGGAGGCCGCTGCCCTCAGGACTCCGGGTCAGCGGACGGCGGCGTACAGTCAGGCAGAGGACCTGAGATAGGACGAGGGGAGGAATGAGAACCGTCTGCCTGCCAAGTGGCCCGCTCTCCTCACCCCACTGTGTCTCAGCTCCTCTATCCCAAGATTCTGTCCAAGGCTCTGCCCCTCGTCCAGCCCCAGTCCCCTGAGCCCAGATCCTGTCCCCAGCCCCCGCCCCCTGCTGTCCTCTCCTTCTCGCACCCGCAACTGTTGTCTCCAACCCTCCAATATTCTCTCTTTTAACCCTCTGGTCTGGGCCCCAGCCTTCTCCCCAAATCCAGCTTTCACATTTTGTGTACTCGCTGTCTCTTCCCTTCACGGTCACACCAAGCCCCACCTCCGCCACCTCTTCCCGGACACAGGATTTCCTCCCTCTGACCCCCGATCCCTGTGTCACCGGTTCATGTCTCCGTCCCTTACCAGGCTCAGAACAATGAACAGTAGCAGGAGAATCACGGCCAGCAGAACCACAACCACTATGGCCCAGGCAGGGAAGGAGCCCGGTCCCTCCGACTCTGTAGCGTGGGTGCCCGTCTGCGAGCCGTCATCATTCTGCTGAGGGCGACTCTGGTTGCCTGGGACTTCTGCTGTGGTGCGACTCTGGTCCATTCCAAATGTAGTGTGTGTCAAAGGACCAAGAGATGCACGATGGGTGACCTCGGTTTCCTTTAAACGAGAGGTAACAGAGATCAATTTGTCTCCTGTGGTCTTGGCTGTGTGTCTTGCAGCTGCTGTTTCTTCTGGGGTTTTGGATTTGATGAGGATTTCTGTGGTCTCAGTGGTCATTGTGGTCTTCTTTGGATATACTGTAGGATTTTTGGAGACCATTGTGATTTTCTCTGGGGTTGATGTGATGTCTTCTGGGTGTTCTGTGGACTTTGGTAAGATTTGTGTTGCCTTCTTGTGACCTGATGTAGTCCTTTCTCCATGATCTGGATGCACTGTTTGGGTTGCTATGGTCTTCTCCTGGATCAGTGTAGTCCTTCCACCACGTTCTGGTGCTGTTGTGTGCGCCCCTGGGAGCTCATGAGCTGACACTGTCTCTCCTTCATGTCCTGGAGCTGTGGTGTGCACCCCTGTGAGCTCACGGGCAGACACGGTCTCCCCTCCGTGTTGTGGAGCTGTGGTGTGGGCCCCTGTGAGCTCACGGGCAGACACGGTCTCCCCTCCGTGTTGTGGAGCTGTGGTGTGGGCCCCTGTGAGCTCACGGGCAGACACGGTCTCCCCTTTGTGTTGTGGAGCTGTGGTGTGGGCCCCTGTGAGCTCACGGGCAGACACGGTCTCCCCTTCGTGTTGTGGAGCTGTGGTGTGGGCCCCTGTGAGCTCACGGGCAGACACGGTCTCCCCTCCGTGTTGTGGAGCTGTGGTGTGGGCCCCTGTGAGCTCACGGGCAGACACGGTCTCCCCT
>PVLA01013834.1:11188-34461 GCA_004027455.1 Hydrochoerus hydrochaeris | reverse complement strand
ATAAAACACCTTTATACTTCATGTGAAATACACTGCACATGCTTGAAATAGAAGTAAAACATAGTGTTTTGAAAGTGCATGCAGTAGAAATTCAGTAGTTCTGTCTGCTAGACCAGTGACTTACACGTTTATCATAAAAAGAACGAATGGAAGCCAATGCACAAAACCCGCTTTCTACAAATTCCTTTATACTTCTTGTAAAATACACTGCAAACACATGAAATACATGTATATCATGGTGTTTTGAAAGCATCTGCAACAGAAATTCAGTTGTTCTCTCTGCTACACAAGAGATTTACACATTCTTCATAATAAAAAGTAATGTAAGCCAGTGCACAAAACCTGCTTCCTACAAAATGCCTTTATACATCTTGTGAAATACACTAAACAGTTGAAATAGATTTAAAATGCAGTGTTTTGAAAAAGCATGCAGTACGAATTCAGTTGTTCTGTGTGCTACACAAGAAATTTGCACATTCATCATAATAAGAATGAATGGACTCCTATAGATAAAACCCTCTTCCTAAAAATTCCTTTATACTTCTTGTGAAATGCACTGCACACCCTTGAAATATATTTTAAAATGCAGTGTTTTGAAAAAGCATACAGTAGAAATTCAGTTGTTCTGTCTGTTACACAAGAGATTTACACATTCATCATAATAAGAATGAATGGAAGCCAAAGCACAAAACCCGCTTCCCACAAAATGCCTTTATACTTGTTTTGAAATACAAAGCACACACTTGAAAAAGAACCAAAACGCAGTGTTTTGAAAGTGCATGCAGCAAGAATTCAGTAGTTATCTCTGCTACACAAGAGGTTTACACATTCATCACAATAAGACTGAATGGAAGCCAATGCAAAAAACCTGCTTCCTACAAAATGCCTTTATAATTCTGGTGAAATACACTACACAACTGAAATAGATGTAAAATGCATTGGTTTCAAAGTGCATGCATCAGGAATTCAGTAGTTCTGTCTGCTAGACCAGTGACTTACACATTCATCATAAAAAGAATGAATGGAAGCCAATGCACAAAACCCGCTTTCTACAAATTACTTTATACTTCTTGTGAAAAACACTGCAAACACATGAAATACATGTATATCACAGTGTTTTGAAAGCAGCTGAAACAGAAATTCAGTTGTTCTCTCTGCTACACAAGACATTTACACGTTCTTCATAATAAAAAATGGAAGCCAATGCACAAAACCCACTTCCTACCGAATGCCTTTATACATCTTGCGAAATACACTACACAGTTGAAATAGATGTAAAACACAGTGCTTTGAAAGTGCATGCAGCAGGAATTCAGTAGTTCTGTCTACTAAACCATTGACTTACACCTTCATCATAGTAATAATGAATGGAAGCCAATGCATAAAACCCCCTTCCTACAAAATGCCTTTATAGTTGTTTTGAAATACAAAGTACACACTTGAAAAAGAACCAAAACGCAGTGTATTGAGACTGCATGCAGCAGAAATTCTGTAGTTCACTCTGCTAAACAAGAGATTTACACATTCATCACAATAAGAGGGAATGGAACCCAATGAACAAAACACGCTTCCTACAAAATGCCTTTATACTTCTTTTGAAATACACTGCACAGTCTTGAAACAGAAGCAAAACACAGTGTTTTGAAAGTGCATGCAGCAGGAATTTAGTTGTTCTTTCTGTTAACCAAGTGCTTTATTCATTCATCATAATAATGGAATGGAAGCCAATACATAAAAAATGCTTATCACAAAATGCCTTTGTACTTCTTGTGAAATACACTGTACTCAGTTGAAATAGAAGTAAAACGCAGTGTTTTGAAAGTGCATGGAGAAGGAATTCAGTAGTTCTGTCTGCTACACCAGTGACTTACACATTCATCATAAAAAGAATGAGTGGAAGCCAATGCACAAAACCCACTTTTTACAAATTCCTTTATACTTCTTGTGAAATACACTGCAAACACATGAAATACATGTGTTATGCAGTGTTTTGAAATAGCATGCAGTAGGAACTCAGTTGTTCTGTGTGCTACACAAGAAATTTATATATTCATCATAGTAAGAATGATATCCTATGTATAAGATATCCTATGTATAAGTATTAACTGAAGCAAAGTGAAAATGGATGATTAGACAAAATCCTGGTGAAAATTTAGAGACACTTTGCTTATAATTGCCAAAGGCCAGAAACAAATCAGATGCCCTTCAATAGATAAGTGAACTGTGATATATCCAACCACTTAAACACTACTCACCAATGAAAATAATCTACTAATTCACAATACAGTAAGCCTGAATCACTAATGCATTTCCCTAAGTGAAGAAGTTAGGTTCAAGTCCTGCACCATATGTGATTCTACTTAAATCATCTTGTAAAAGAATAGGTAAAAAATCATCTTGTAAAAGAATAGGTAAAAATTTGCTCAGTGCTTGTCACAGCATGGGGCAAAAAAGAACAAACTAAAGCAGAAGCATAAGAACATGTTTAGGGTTCAGAAACAATTATGCTTTGAAATATGGATTGCAGTTGTCAAAACTCATTGAATTGTATACCAAAAAGAGTAAATTTGAATTTATTCAAATTTTATAAATGTCAACTATTATAATCAGGCAAAGGCATATATGGTATATCCCACTTAACTGAGAGGCTGAGACAGAAGGAGTTTTGGCTTCAGGAATTCCAGACTAGCTGGCAAAACATAGTAAGATCCTTCAAAAACTAATATATAAATCAACACAGATTTAAGGAAATTTCAATAATGACAATTAAAAATAAACTCAGTTACTACTTTGAAACATATTACATAACTATGTTGAAGAGGGTTAAGATGAAAGATCCTGATAAAAGTAAGCTCAGAATATAGGCTTTTGGATAGGTATGGCAATCTGCACAAAAGTGTGTTTTGCTTGGCAAATATGTTTCTCACACGGTTATGGTTTAGCAAGTCTGAAACTACATGTTAATAAACCCATGGTAGGAGGTTGGGACATCACTCCCAGTGCTGGGGTGACTACCCAGCCCCTAGGATGCTGGACTAGCCTGCAGAGGTTTCATGGGTTTGAGTGGACCACACCCAACAACCTTTATTCAACCAGGGGTACAAGCCAGCTATGAGAGGGGACTTAGGCCTGGCCTTGGCTCTGGGGAGTTTGGGACATCACTCTCAGTGCTGGGGTGCCTGCCTAGCCCCCTAGGTCACTGGATTAACCTGGATAGGTTTTCTTCAGTGGACCATGCCCAGTGACATTTATTCAAACAGGGGAACAAGCAGGCTATTAGAGGGGAGGTGAGCCTTTGCAGTGGCAAGCAGAGTTCCATCTCCCTGGCTCTGGCCTGGGAGAGTTTGGGATATTGCTCCTGGTGCTTGGGGCCCACCCCGCCCCTTAGGACACAGAACTAGCCTTGAAAATCTTTGTGGGCTTGAGTGGACCATGCCCAGCTATCTACATTCAACCAGGGGAGTCAAGAGCCAGGAGTCCCAGGAGCTGAAGGAGGATGAAGTGATTCCCAACATGCTCAGGGAAAGTTTTGGAACATCACTTGAAACATGGAAATATAGGAAAATGACAAAATGAAAGACCAAAATTCAATCTCAAACCTCCAGCCCATCCCAAGAAAGCCTGGGAGCCACATATGTAGAAGAAAATACTAGCCATATACCTGAAATACCTGAAATGATATCAACTGAAATAAACAAGCAATTATGGGAAGCTATAAAGGAACTCAAATTAGAATAAATCTCCCAGGTAAAAGAAGAAATGATAAAAGTAGTGAAAGAAATACTGAATGCATCTAAAGAAGACACAGCTAAAAAATTAGAGGAACAAAGCAAACAGATAGAATCCCTGAATGAACAGTATAAGAAACTAACAGAATACATGAAGCAGATTTAAAGAGTTGTATAGGAAATGAAAAATTCGGTTGAAAGTTGACAAAACCACCTCAACAAAACTGAAGGTAGAATTTCAGACCTTGAAGATATGATTGCAGCTAGCAAACAGGAAAGGAAAGATCTTTTAAAAACAACAAGGAATCAGGAAATAACAATTTAACAGTTGCAAGATGATCTAAAGATAAACAACATATGATTAATAGGGATAAGTGAAAAAGAAGGGGGCAACACAAATGATATCAAGAAGTAATAGCTGAAAGTTTCCCAAACATGAGAATGGAAACTGACATTCAAATTAGTGAAGCACATAGAACTCCAAACAGCCTTAACCAAAATAAAACTACACCCAGACATATAATAATCACCACCCCAGAAATCCAGCATAAGAACAGAATATTAAAAGCTGTTAGAGAGAAAAAGACATATATCACCTATAAAGGAAAACCTATCAGAATCAGAGCAGACTTCTCAACACATACAATGAAGTCAAGAAGAGCATGGAGTGAAATATTTCAGATCCTAGCACGTGGTCATAAGTTCAATCCCTGGTACCAGAAAAAAAAACTCTAAATATTTCAGATCCTAAAGGAAAATGATTTCCAACCAAGACTGCTTTACCCTGCAAAACTGTCCTTCAAAATGGATGGAGAAATAAGATACCTCCATTATAAAGAACAGCTGAGGAACTTCAGATCACCAAACCAACCCTGCAAAGAATACTCAAAGACATTCTAGATACACATAGGAAAAAAACCACTTAGCAAGAAAGACAATTAAACAGAAGGGAAAGATAAAGGTACAACATCAGAAAGATAACATGTCAACAATAAACCAATATATAACAGTTATAACCATTAATGTAAATGGCCTCAGTTCACCAATTAAAAGAAACAGACTGGCAGAATGGATCAAGAAACAACATCCAACCATATACTGTCTACAAGAAAACCATCTAACCAAAAAGGAAATTCATAAACTGAAAGTCCAAGGATGGAAAACAGTACTTCATGCAACAGGAACTCAAAAAAAAAGTAGGGGTATCTACTCTGTTTGCAGATAATGTAAACTTCAAACCAAGGAAAGTCCAAAGAGATAAAGAAGTTTGATATATTCTACTTAGGGGAAAACTTCAAGAGGAAGAGATAACAATGTTAAATATATATGCACCAAATTCCAGAGCACCCAGCTATACAAGCAAGTATTAACAGAAATGAAAAATCAAATAAACAATAACACAATTATAACTAGAGACCTTAACATGCCATTGACACAAAGGGACAGATCAACTAAACAGAAAATCAGCAAAGAAATAGCCAAACTGAATCACACCTGTGAACAAATGGACTTGATAGACATATACAGAATGTTCCATCCAACAACATCAGAATACACATAATTCTCAGCAGTACATGGGACATTCTCTAAAATAGACCATATACTAGACTACAGAACATATTTAAGTAAATGCAAATGAATTGAAATTATCCCATGCATGATAGCAGATTATAGTGCTATGAAACTAGAAATTAATGATAAAGAAAACTGCAAGAACCCCACAAACACATGGAAATTGAATAATACACTATTGATCAATCAATGGGTCACAGGAAATTAAAGAAGAAATTAAACAATATCTACAAGCAAATGAAAATACAAATACAACTTACCATAATCTGTGGCATGCAATGAAGGCAGTACTTAGAGGAAAATTTATTGCACTGAGTTCCCAAATTAGGAAAACAGAATGAACACAAGTAAGCAACCTGATACTACACTTAAAACAGCTAGCAAAAGAAGAGCATGCCAAGCCCAAAGCCAAAAGAAGGGAGGAAATTATAAGGATCAGAGCAGAAATTAATGCAATAGAGACTAAGAAAACAGTACAAAGAATCAATGAATCAAAGAGTTGGTTCTTTGAAAGAATAAATAAAATTGATAAGCCCCTAGCCAACCTAATTTAAAAAAGAAAGAAAAGACTCAAATTCATCCAATATGGAATGAAAATGGTGAAATAAATACTGATTCTGTGAAAATGCAGATCATCAACACCTATTTTGAAAAACTCTACTCTCATAGTTTCAATAACACAGAAGAAATGGACAGATTCCTAGAAACATATGAACCACCAAAGCTGGATCAAGAAGGTATAAAACTGCTGAACAACCCAATTTCTATTAATGAAATTAAAAATGTAATTAAATCCTTACCAACAAAGAACAGCCCAGGCCCAGACAGATTCACTGTGGAATTCAAAAAGAAACACAAAGATAACTTAATGCCGACACTCCCCAAACTATTCAATGAAATCAAAAGGGAAGCAATTCTCCCTAAGTCATTCCTAGAAGCAAATACTACTCTAGTACCAAAACCTGAGAAAGACTCAACTAAAAAAGAGAACTACAGACCAATCTCCCTAATGAACAGAGACGCAAAAATTCTCAATAAAATACTGGCAAACAGGATGCAGCAAATCATCAAGAAGATTATACACCATGACCAAGTGGGATTCATCCCAGGCATGCAGGGATGGCTCAACATGCATAAATCAATAAATGTAATCCACCATATCAACAGAACCAAAAGTAAGAATCACATGATCATTTCTATAGATGTAGAAAAAGCTTTTGATAGGATTCAACACCCTTTCATGATAAGAAACTTATGGAGAATTGGAATAGATGGGCTCTACCTCAATATGATAAAGGCCATCTATGACAAATCAATAGCCAGCATCATATTAAGTGGCCAAAACCAGAAAGCCTTTACCTTAGAATAAGGCACAAGACAAGGATGTCCCTTATCACCACTCCTATTCAACATAGTACTTGAAATACTAGCCAGAGAAATTAGTCAAGAGAGACAAATAAAGATAGGAAAAGGGGAAGTTAAAGTATCACTATTTGCCGATGACATGATACTCTACATAGAAGACCCCCAAAATGCTATCAAAAGACTCCTAGATATAATAAATAAATTCAGCAATGTAGCTGGATATAGTCAATACTCAAAACTCAATAGCATTCCTATATATTATATTCCTATATAACAACAAAATCACTGAGAGAGAAATAAGAGAAGCCACACCCTTCACACTAGCATACAAAGAAATGAAATATTTATGAAGTAATCTAAAGAAAGAAGTAAAAGAACTATACAGGCAAAATTATAACACCCTGAAAAAAGAAATAGAAGAGGACCTCAGAAAATGGAAAGACATCACTTGTTCATGGATAGGAAGAATAAATATTGTGAAAATGGCCATTCTCCCAAAATTGTTATACAGATTCAATGAACTCCCAATGAAAATACCATGAACATACCTCATAGATCCTGAGAAATCACTCCTAAAATTCATCTGGACCCAGAAGAGACCTAGAATAACAAAGGCAATTCTAAGCAGCAAAGATAAGGTAGGGGGAATCACAATCCCTGACTTGAAGTTATACTATGAAGCTACCATAATAAAATCAATATGTTACTGGAATAAAAACAGACCTGAAGATCAATGGAACAGACTAGAAGATACAACTACAAACACATTCAACTATGTTATCTTTGATAAAGGGGCCAAACATGTTCCCTGGAAGAATGATAGTCTCTTTAATAAATGGTGCTGGAATAACTGGCTAGCCATATGCCAAAAACTAAAACTAGACCCATGCCTAGAACCATGTACTAAACTGAAATCTAAATGGATCAAAGATCTAAATATTAAAACAGAAACACTAAATCTGTTGGAAGGCAAAGTAGGTAAAAATCTTGATGACATAGGGGTAGGTAGAGAATTCATGAACAAGAACCAAACTGCATGGGAAATACCTCCCAGAATCAGTAACGGGGATCATGTCTTATTAAAAGAGTTTCTGCATGTCAAAAGAAATCTACTGCAGAGTGAAAAGAAAATCCACAAACTGGGAAAAAATTTTAGTGAACTGTGCCTCAGACAAAGGACTTCTCTCTAGAACTTATAAAGAATTTTAAAAAATCAGACTCCCAAAATTCAAAGACCCAATCCAAAAAAGGGCATCTGAGATGAACATACAGTTCTCAGATGAAGACATATGAATGGCAAATAAATGCATGTAAAAATGTTCATCATCATTGTTCAATAGAGAAATGCAACTAAAAACCACACTGAGATTCCATCTCACTCCAGAAATAATGGCCAGGATGAACAAAACTACCAACAACAAATGCTGGAGAGGCTGTGAGGAAAAAGGAACTTTTCTGCACTGTTGGTGGGAGTGTGGACTGGTGCAACCACTGTGGAGATCAGTCTGGAAATTTCTCAAAAAGCTGGCATTGGAAGTTCCTTTTGAACTAGCTATTCCACTCCTAGGCATATTCCCAGAAGAACTAAAAACATCATAACACAGTGATACATGTTCACCCATGTTTATAGCAGCACAATTTATAATAGCCAGATCTTGGAAACATCCTAAGTGCCCATCAACTGAGGAATGGATAAAAAAATTGTGGTACTTTTATACAATGGAGCACTATTCAGCTATAAAGAATGATCACATTGAGATCTTTATAAATAAATGGATGAAACTTGAAACCATACTCAGAAGTGAAATAAATCAACATACATGCATAAATACCTCATACTCTCCCTAGTGTAAGAAATGGTAAGAGCACATAAAATTCTGTGGTAATCATGGATCCCCATTATAGTGCTTTGAAGTCTTATAATGTTTTCATTCATTGGTTGGAATGGTTTTGTTCTGTTTTATTTGACCTTATTATGTGTGATGGTATGAATACCTACTTTGAAGAGAACAAGACATTATGGCAGCCATTGCTGATTTAATATCATCGGGCTTTTAAGTCCTATTATGCTATTGTTCTTTTATTACCATTGGTTGTGTCTTACTGGATTTTAATATGGGTAATAATATAAAATATTTTTATGGAAAAGGAGATATTATAGTAGCCATTGTTCATCTTCTGTTACTTGGTTCAGAATGCATTGTCATAGTTTCATTCTCTTGAATGCTTTTATTCTGTTTTGTTATGTGTGATATTGTTTGTGAAGCTATGCTCAACTATTTCAAAAAAAGAGATTATCATACCTACTGTTGGCATCCAATTGTCTTGTTGTGAAGTGCTGTGTTGCTTGTATTGTTGTGTTCTGATATGCATTTTCTGTCCTCCTTTGTTTTATTTGTAAATTTTTTTTAAAAAATTAAAAAAAATAAACCCAATGTAAATAAGTAGAGTACTGTCTTACACTGGGGTTCAGAGAAGATCCAGATAAACAAGAAGGAAATACTAGAATTAACCTTTCCATGCTAGATTGCTGCTTGGAACAGCATTATGAATCTGTGTCTGCTTTATTATGCCTCAATATTGACAGATATACAGACAGGTTTATCTTCAATAAACAGAACAGGTAACAGAAAACATGAGACTTGAATGTCTTCCAGAAAGTGATAAAGTACTATTTTTAAAATAGAATGAAATGGGTGAAAAGGGGGCAAACAATAA
The DNA here is from genome assembly GCA_004027455.1 of Hydrochoerus hydrochaeris. Lineage (NCBI taxonomy): Eukaryota > Metazoa > Chordata > Mammalia > Rodentia > Hydrochaeridae > Hydrochoerus > Hydrochoerus hydrochaeris. The sequence continues at coordinate 25,078 of PVLA01013834.1, read as the reverse complement.
AACCACTCATGACCCCAAAATGGAAAAAAATGTGAGCATATAACAAATAATGATCACATTGGGTAACTAAGAGAATAAAATAAAATCAATGAATACACACTGACATGACAGACAAGTGTGCAGAGTAGCTTAGCAGTTATTTTTGTGAGCATATGTAACTCTTATTCTTTGTGGAACCTTTCTGGTGAGAATTTGGATTTCTAGAAGACCCAGAAAAAATATCAGAATTTACTGCACATGGGATTCTTGGAGCATGTAGGTAATACAGTGGATCCATACTAATTTGTCCATAGATGGGTTAAAGGGAAATTATTTAAGACATGTTTTCACTGATATTTCTACAAATGCATGATATGAAACTTTACACCTATTTAAGTTACAAGGGGGAAGAAGGAAGACTTAGTTCCTTTGGATATGGGACTACAGGTCATTTCTATGGTGAAAACCTTTGCCACCACCTAGTGGAGTCCCTTTTCTTGGATCTTAGTCCTGGGAATACCCTGATCAACATGAGTTCTCACATGTATAGACTGTCTTGTGCTCACATGTACCCTAGACCAGAACTGACCAGTAAATACTCCATCTCCAACACTTTCTGTCTCTTACTTTTCACGAGACAAACACAAGAACCAGGATACTGTCATTCACTCCATAGCCCAAGACCTCATATTCATCACTCATTGCTCACCACTCCACTGTTCTGAAAGCTTACCAAGTGCTCAGCTGTGTCTTGTGACATCAACATAGATTGTCTGCCTCACAAATAGAACTTGAGACCAGCAGTTGTTCCTGGGATTATGTTATAAGTCCAGGAAAGTTACTGGGCAAAATAAGCATTACATAGATGCAGGTTGAGTGAATGAAATCTCCAAATAACTTTCCCTGATGTCTGAGAGGGCTTGGAGGCTCTCCTTTCTTGACCAAGTGTTCCCTTGTTTATTGTGTATCAAGGGAAGACACCCATGAGAAGTCATGAATGTCCTTCAGACATGGAAATACTGTCTGCTTTTACAAGTTTTTATACATATGGACGGATATGGGCTACTGAGACAGAGAGGTTCTTCACTGGAGACATAGAAAAATAAATAGATATAAACAGGGACAGCCTGTCCAAACACTTTTTCCACAGACTGAGTCATTAGGTACTGGATTGCCACATTTTATCTCACATATGCCTACAAAGAGCCTGTGAAGCTTATTTCTTTCCTATCCCACTTTTCAGAGGAGCACAGTGAGGCTCAGAGAGCAGCAATTGCACTGCTACACACAGTATGTGATGGTGTCTGTACTGTGCCATAGCAGGCCCATTCTCCCCCCCACAGAGCTTGTCCACAGTGTACAGGACAATGACAAAGTTATAGAAGAAACATAGGAAGGTGAAGAAGAGATGGGTCTAATTAAATGGGTGGTACCAAGATCTTCACCAACTTCTCAAATTCTGTTTGCCAGAGAATATGCATCCTGTAGGCCTTTGATCAATCGGGAGGAATCATTGACACTGGAGAAAACAGTGAGAAACATACTGTTACAAGCAACAGCATGAACCACCAGAAGAGTAGGATGTGAAGTTCATTTTGTTATGAGAGCTTTGGACACCTAACACCACCTATTAGGACACACAGCCTACTCACTGCATGTGACTGGGAACAAGATGGTGTTGACTACAATTTCATCCACTAGTGGTAAAGAATGACAGAATTTACCTTTCTTGATGTAATATTATGCAGCCATGTGAGATCACAGCTGCTACCTGTTATGGCTAGAGAGAAACATTTTTGTTTTTATTCTGAAGCACTGTGAATCAAAGTTACATGTTCTTGAGAAATGTGCAGAACAGCTTAGTAAAGTTTCATTTTTTGATTGTACATCACTTTTATTCTTTTTGCAATCTTTCTGGTGACAGTTCAGATGTGTAGAAGGCACAGGAATATATCAAAATTTCCTACACATGAAATACTAACAGCAGGTAGGTAAAGCATTGACACTAAACCAAGTTGTCCATAGCTTGGTTTAAATAAAAATGATTCATAACATGTTTTCTCTGATTCTACAATTGTGTGATATGAACTTTTACACCTATTTAAGTTATCAGGGGATATAGGCAAGGCCAAATTCCTTTGGCTATGGGCTGCAATTCATTTCTACAGTCAAGCCTTAGACCACCACCCAAGGGAGCCCCTTTTATGGATCTTAGTCCTGGGCACACTCTGGTCATCATGAGTTCTCATCTGCAGAAACCCTCTTGTGCTCATTCACACCCTAGACCAGCACTGGCCACTGTTGGTTTTGTGATGCTCCTACTCTGGTTTCAAGGAGACAGAGTTGTCTTGTGGTATGTTGATGATCTGCAGGGAGCTCTGCAAAGAGAATATCTGGCATTCTGGCCACAAGTTATGATTCATCCCTCCTGGCTGTCCCCACATACCACATTTCTTAGAAAATATCTCCACAGTAGGCTGCATAGGATTGTATGTATATAATCTTGAGAAAGATAGAGTGAGAGATGACAGCTTCAAGTAAGTGGATTAACATCCAGGCAGACAAACTAATTCACAATAGTCCAGTAAGTATAGGTCCTCAGTGTTTGTCATACTTCCAACCATGAAATAGGAAATACCTGTGGATTGGATGGAGCTCAGACACCTTACAGCTTGCCCCTGTCTGGGTCAGCCCCTTTCTGTCTGCCTGAGCCCAGTGGTGAAATGCTACCCTTATGAGGCCAGGGCTGATACCGGGTGGCCTCTCTTACTTGTTGGTTCCTCCTGAATATTAGCTGGAAACATCCACAGTGAGATCTAAACCAAGATCTTAAAATGCTCAAATTCCTGTGCTTTCATGGCTAAGTGGAAAGTGGGAAAACTGGAAAAGTTCATCTTTTGTTATTAAGTGTCTCCATCCAAATGATGAGGGCAGGTGACAGATTTCCAAAGTGTGGATGCTTGGTTACCAGAGTTCTAAGCCTTGTTTGGTTCTAATATCAAGGGAGTGCATTCAAGTCTTGAAAATTCTGTTATAGTTAGGATGAGGATGGGGATGAATATTAGGCCAAAGGAACAATAATGGGGTTTGGGCTTAGGTTTTGTCGGGATTTAGTGGAGATTTAGCATGAGATTTAGCACTATGTTATTACTGAGGGTAAGAGATGAAGCATTAGAAATTAGGATCAAATTTTCTAAGAATTGTTTCTTTCTTAATACATGGTTGCAGTACCTGCAGTTATATGCAGTTTGGGAATGGGTCCCTGTACACAATAGACTTGATTGTTTTCTAGCCTTCTTCCCTCTTCCTCATCTAAATCCTTTTTGCCTGATCTTGTTAATGTTATTAATCTTCTCTCAAGAGTAAGACACAGTGTGGAAAAAATTGCAAGGCACAGTGTTCACATTCATTTAGCTTTTTAAATAACACATAAACCAGCCATAGTAGGACCTCTTCCCATCTATGGTTCTGACAGGCAAACTAAGTTCACTTGCCCAGTATCTTTATCTCATAAACCTTTATACCAAATAGGGAAACTTCCACACTGTACACACATTACCTCTAGTCAAGATAAAGCCATCTGCCCACCCCAAGGTTGGTTTAGAAGGTGCCAAACAGGGACCTATACTTGCCTACTTCCCATTGGACAGGATCATGCACTCTAATCCTGTTAGTTCTTTCCTTGACAATAAACTCTCAAGAGGCCATAGAAAATGCCTTCAATTCCCAATTACATGATGATCATCTTTCTCAAAGAGAGCTATCCATGCCCCTGCCCTTGTCAGTGTGGTCATTCTCCCTTCCTGGTGCAGCTGTAGGGGGAGGGGAATGGGCACAGCAATCCATCTATTCCATCATCTATCTTCAGATCTCCATCAGCAGATACAACACATAACTACCTCGATCCACTAACTAAAGAACCAAATAAATAGTCTGACAGTAGCTACTCTCCAAAACCAATGAGCTCTAGATGTTCTGACAGTGAAGGAGGGACTTACCAGTGCTGTGCTAGAAGAAGAATGTTGTTTCTTTGTAAGTGAATCAGGAATCATCATGAATGAGGTAAAGAGCCTCTACAACTAACTGGACAGAAAGCATCAACAGTTAGGCTATGGCTCTTTCACCATGGTCCTTGTGAAACAATGCATTTGGATCATGGGCTCCTTTTCTTCTCCCTCTCCTGGGTCCTTTAGTTATGATAATGCCCTGCTTTCTCATAGCACCCTGCATTTTAAAACATTTTTTTGAAATTTCTGCACTCCAGAACACACCCATTTATCAATCATGAGATTCTTGTCTTCGCCAAAACACCTGGTACAAACTTCTATATTGGCAACAACCATTATCCCATCAAGCATCCTGGCTTGCAGCACAATGTCCCTGTCAAGCAGAAATCAGTTTGAGAAAGAACCAACACCCCCTAATATTAAAGGGAGAGAGATTATAGGTTTATTAAATAAATATTATATAAATATTCTGCATCCTTTTGGTGGCTGCCCAATAAGGCAAAGAAGCCACAAAGAACACCTTATCAAACTTCTTCCTGATCCAAATGAGACTTCCTGTCTCTCCTTCTCGCATGCACCAAGGATTCCTCCATCCCCAACCTTAACACACTAACACTTAGCAAATATCTGTCATTGTTAACTAACCAGACTCCTCTTAAAAAAGTTAATCTTTATAAGAGATCCACCAATCTTTTGTCCAGTGAGAGAGTTCCCACATTCTCAGTGCATGAATCTCTCCCATGCCTGCATTAAAGGTCTTTCCATTCTATGGCTTTCTCCTCATTATTTGTGTTCTTTTAGATGGAGTCCCAAAAATAATCAGCCAATACCACTTAGGAAAGTTTGGAAGGAGACATATAATTGTACCATATTGAAATGATAGTTTCACAGTTTGGACCTCTTCAGGATAATTTCAGAGCAGAGAATCAGACCATACTGAACACTTTGGAAAGTGTTCCTCTGTAATTAACAAGGAGCCACACACTGAGTTTCTCAGTTTGCTATGGTGAAAGGCAGTTTGCATTTTTATTGTAACGTAGCACTCATGCAAAGAAGAACCCTGAAGATTTTTTTTGTGTGATTGTGCATGTGGGTGGGTGAGTGGTTGATTTTCCCTAAGACTACTTCATGGGAGGAGTATAAATCAGCATCCTGAAAGATCCTGATGTAGGAAAGGAAGCCTGTTATCTCAGAGATGCTGGGCTTCATACTTCCCCATAAGAATAAATGGAAGGGAATGTAGAACTGTATCATTTCCCAGAGGAGGTCTCTGCAGATTGGCAAACTTTGGCATAAAGTTAGGCCAGAGAACTAAATATATATGTGCCCTTGAGTGTGTGTTTTCCTACATAATAGAGATGCAGAGGTTTCATTTCTCAGTTTTTTCCTGATAAAGGCAGTTTGCACATAGAGATCTAAACAGCCTTTCAGAAAAGAAACACCCCGATTGTTCTGATATGGTTCAGTATTCAGAATTGCAGTGGAGAAGTGTAACTCAAAATCCAGAATGATCCTGCTCTGGGTACTGAGGCATGGAGTCTATAATAAATACTGCTTAATGATTCTCCTGAGGAGAGACTAGTAGGATATATACAATTGTTCCACATGGGAATGGAAAGCTCCACAGTTTGCAACCCATGGGCATAAATTCAGAGCAGTCACTCAAATCTAGCTGAACACTTTCATATGGGTTGCTCTGTAAATGCCCAGGAGGCACAGATTGTGTTTCTCAATTTTCTATCCTGCAAGACAGTTTGCATCTGTGTGATGATGCATTCCACATACAAAGAAACAGCCTGAAGTGCCTTGGGAGTTTACTTAAGAAGTGTAACTGAGTGTTTCGAAAGAAACTGCAGAAGGAATGGAAACCTGGGTTTCCTACTTACCCATAAGAATAAATGGAAGGTAATATACAATTACACAAGTTAGTAGTGGATGTTTCCACAGCTGGCTGAACTTTGGCATAAAAGGAGCTCAGAGAACTAAACATATGTGTGCACTTAGGAGTGTGTGCTTCTGTAACTCACAGAGATTCAGAGTTTCTTTTATAAGCTTCTAGGAAAGGCAGACTGTGCATAGAAGCTTAAAGCTGCCTTTTGGAAAAGAAACACCATGAGTGCTGTGGTGTATTTCAGTATTAAGTACTCCAGTGCAGAAATGTAACTCAACATCAAGAATGATCCTGTTCTAGGAACAAAGGGATGGGACCTACAATAAGTGCAGCTTGATTATTCTCCATAGGTGTGAATGGAAGAGATATATAAACAATTGTAACATATTGAAAAAAAAGCTTAACAGCTTGGACACCTTCTGTATAAGTTTAGAGAATTGAATTAACCTAACTGAACACTCTGGTATGTGTTGCTTTGTAAATTACCAGGAGGCACATACTGATTTTCTGAGTTTGCTCCTGGTTAAAGGCAGTTTGTATATGTATGGTCATGTAGCCCACAGGCAAACAAACACCCTGAACTCTCCTGTGAGTTTCTCTAAGAACAGTTCCTTACAGAAGTGTAACTTACTGTCTTGAAAGATTCTGCAGGAAGAATGGAAGCCTGGGCTTTGTACCTTCTCAAAAGCATTAATGGAAAGAAACAAAACTACATCATTTCCTAGTGGAAGTTTCCACAGTTTGATCAATGTTGGCATTAAAGTAGATCAGAGAACTCAACATATATGTGCTCTTAAGAGTGTGTGCTTCAATATCTAGCAGAGATACAGAGATTTCATTTCTCAATTTTTTCCTGATAAAATCAGTTTGCAAATACAGGCATAAAGCTGCCATTGGGAAAAGAACCACCCTGCATGCTGTGCTGTGTTTCATTACTAAGAACTTTTCTGGAGTAGTATAACTCAAGGTCCAGAATGATCCTGCTCTATGTACAGAGGTGAGGAGACCTCATTAAACACTGCTTGATAATTAACCATAGAAGTGAATGTAAGGAGACATACAATTGTATCATATCAGAATGAAAAGCTCCAAACCTGGGACCCCTTAGGTATCAGAGCCAAGTAGAGAATCAAACCTAACTGAATGCCTTGGTATGTGCTCCTCTGTAAATGCACAGGAGGCACACATTGAGTTTCTCAGTTTGCTACAGTGCAAGGCAATTTGCATGTGTATGGTGATGTAGTTCACATGCAAAGAAACACCCTGATGTTTCTTGTGACTTTCTTTAATGTGTGTTCATGGGACAATTGTACCTCAGTGTCCTGAAAGTTCTTGTGATAGGAATGGGAGACTGGTCTTCTTACATCCCCATAAGAATGAATGAAAGAAAATATACAACACCACAATTTTGCATTGGATGTGTATGCAGCTTAGTCAACTTTGGCATAGGAAGTAGCTCAGAGAAGTAAACATGACTGTGCACTTTAAAGTGTATATTTCTGTATTTAGTGGAGATGCAAATTTCTCATTTCTCAGGTTCTGCTTGGAAAAACAGTTTGCACATATTGGCCTAAACTGTTTATGGGAAAAGAAACACTTCAGGTTGTGGTGTGTTTCTGTATTAAGAACTCTAGCAGAAAAGTGTAATTCAAGATCCAGGGTGACCCTGCTCTAGGTACAGAAGTGTGGAGTCTACAGTAAGTGATGCTTGATGAATCCCTGTAGAAATGAGTGGCAGGATATATAACTTTGTAGCCTATAGAAATGAAAAGCTCCACAGATTGGACCCCTTCAATAAGTTCAGAGCACAAACTCAAACATAAGTAAACACTTCACTATGTGTTCCTCTGTAAATGCCCAGGAAGCTTACATTGAGATTCAGTTTTCTGCATTGAAAGGCAGTTTGCATGTGTGTGGTGATGCAAGCAGCATAAAGGAAAAGGCCTGAAGTTTCTCATGAGTTTCACTAAGCAGACTTCATGGGAGAAGTGTAACACAATGTGTTGAAAGATCCTGTGGTAGGAATGGAAGGAAGCCTGGGCTTCCTACTTCCCCATAAAAATGAATGGAAGAAAATATATATGTGCACCATTTTGTAGTGGATGATTCTAAAGCTTGGTCAACTTTGGCATAATGGTAGGTCAGAGAACTAAGCATACCTGTGCACTGAGAAGTGTGTGTCTCTGTAACTAATGGAGGTGCAGAGATTTCATTTCTCAGATTTTTCCTGGGAAAGGCAGTTTGTCCATACAGGCCTAAGGCCACCTTTGGGGAAAGAAACACGCTGCATATTGTAATGTATTTCAGTATTTAGAAATCCAGTGTAGAAGTGTAACTCAAGGCCCTGAATGATCCTGCTCTAGCTACATTGGCATGGAGCCTGCAATAAATGCTACTTCATAATTCCAGTAGGAGGAAGTGAAGGACATATAGGATTGTACCATATTGCAATGAAAATTTCCACAGCTTGGACCCTTTTTGTATAAGAGCAGAGCAGAGACTCAAACTTAAGTGACTACTTTAGTTTGTGCTCCTCTGTAAGTTTCCAGGAGGCACACACTGAGGTCATCCATTTATTATGTTGAAGGTCCATTTGCATGAGCATGGTCATATAGCCTACATCCAAAGGAACACCATGAAGTTTCTTGTGAGTTTCCCTAAGAAGACTTCATGGAAGAAGTGTAACTCAAATACTTGAAAGATCCTGCCATAGAAATAGAAGCTTGTGTTTCCCGCTTCCCCTTCAGAAAGAATAGAAGAAAATATACAATTCTCCATGTTAGTAGTGGATGTTTCCACAGCTTGGTGAACTTTGGTGTAAGAATATATCAGTGAAGTAAAGATCTATGCACCAAGGACTGTGTGCTTCCATACCTTACAGCAATGCAGAGGTTTCATTTCTGTATTTTGTCCTGGAAAAGGCAGTTTTTGCATAGAGGCCTAAAGCCCCTTTGGGAAAAGAAATACCCCACATGTTGGGATGTGTTTCTGTTCTAAGAACTCCAGTGGAGAAGTGTAACTCAGTGTTCCAAATGATTCTGCTTTAGATACAGAGGCATGGAACCTACAGGAAGTGCTACTTGATAATTCTGCATATCAGTGAATGGAAGCAGATATACCATATTGGAGTGAAAAGCTCCACAGGTTGGACCACTTTGGTATAAGTTCATAGCAGAGACACAAACCTCAGTGGACACTTACCATGAGTTCCTCTGTAAATTCTCAGGAGGTAAACATTGAATTTCTGTTTTCAATGGTGAAAGGCAGTTGGCATATGCATGATGATGTATCCTCTGTGCAAGGAAACACCTTGAAATTTGTTGTGAGCTTTCCTGAGACTTCATGGGAACAGAGTAACTCACTGCCTTGAAAGATCCTACTGTAGAAATGGAAGTTTGCTATCTCAAAAAAGCTGGGCTTCCTACTTCCCCATGGGAATGAATGGAAGGAAAGTGATAACTGCAGCATTTCATAGTGGATGTTTCCACAGCTTGCTCAATTTTGGCATAAAACTAGCTCATAAACCAAAAATATCTGTGAAGTTAGGAGTATGTGTTTCTGTATCTAACAGCGATGCAGAGGTTTTGTTTCTCTTTTTCTTTTCCTGCGAAAGGCATGTTGTGGTGTGTTTCAGTACTAAGAAATGGACTCCATGCCTCTGACCTAGATCTTTGTGGTTTGTTGTCTGCTTTTTTTCCCTTTTTTTGTACTGGTATCAAAATCAGGACCTTACAGTTGTCAGGCAGAAGATTATGCCACTGAGCTGCATCCCTGGCCCAAGCCCACCTGTTTGTAGCCCTCATCTCTCTCCAACTTCACTCATTTTAGAACAAGGGTAGAATCTTCTCCTTCACTCTTCAATTGGCAGTTGGTCTCATCTAGGCACCAATTCCACAATCCTACAGAGGTGCCAAAAAATGATCCAGGGTGGGAAGTCAGAAATCCATAACATGAAAAATGACTAAATATACAGACTTCTCTTCAGTTACCTGTGATTGAATTGAAACTTTGTACTCAATCTAGAGCATCACAGAATATTAAACCAGAGGAGGTTACTAGAAGATAAAGAGTGTAATTAGGACATGGAGGGAGTCACCATAAAGAGCACTGTGGTGGCTCTCTGAAGACAAAGGGCAGGTTTTGACTGATATAGATAGGCTTGGATTGGGGGTAGGGCTCTGGGGACTGATGTGAGCTGATTTATTTTGTGAGAGTAAAGGGATTTGGGTAAATCTTAAATGCATGAGTGTTGTCAAATAATTTTGGTAGGAAAAAGCCATAGGAGCTTCTGGGAAGGAGTTATGCATTATCATGGCACAGTTTTGAAACATCACCATGATTGTGTTGTCTCTCAGATGTGGAGTGATCTATTCCCCTGCACCTCTTCCCATCCCAGGTTTCACAAGAGGCTCTCTCATTCTCAAAGCTCACAACTCACACTCTCTGTGATGATCATAGTGGCATTGAATTGACACCCTAGTCCCCTCTACTCCTTCTTTTCAACCATGTCTTTCCTCCACAAATGCTGCCTGATCTTCCTCAGATCCCATTCATGATATTTCAAGAAGGACAGAGCATGAGAATTTCATGCCACCCACAAGATCAAGCCCCAGGATGGGCAATTTCGGTATTTAGTCAGGTTCTTCTGAAAGAAAGGAAGAAAGAAAGAAAGAGACAGAAAAAAGAAAGAAAGAAATGACTAGGGTTATAGCTTAGTGGTCCAATGCTTGTCTGACAAGTACAAGGTCTTTCAATTGCCAGTACCAAAAGGAAAGGAAAGGAAAGGAAAAAAGAAAAGAAAAGAAAGTGAAAGGAAGTTTTAGGGATGTCACTCCATGTTGAATCCTTGGGATCAATCCAAAATTTTCACCAATACATACATACATATGCACACATATATACAAAAAGGACAACCAAAAGGCAATGCCAGCAAAGGCCCTTGCCCCTCTCTTTCATTTTGCATTTGTATTACTTGTGTGGGGTGGCACTGGGGGTATGCCATTCTCTATTTGTTCCCAAACACCAGGAACACAGGTTCCCCTTAGGTGCTTTTGGCCCTGGTCACAATAACAAGCAGGGAATCACCACAGGATTGCTGCAACTGAGGGCTGAGGCAGTCTCTGTCCCTGTGCCTGTCCCTGTTCTTTCTCCCTCCTACCTTCAACCCCTCCCCAACAGCCCCTTCCCAGTAGATGGTCTAGAGGTCCAGAGTTCTGGGGACAGTGGACAAGTTCCTCCCAGTGTCACCTCTCTCATAGCACCTTGCAAGGCTCCTCCTCCATGGGGCATTTCCACCCACCTATGTGAAGATCACCCAGAGCCAAGGAGAAGATGCAGAACACACACAAACATGGATGGCTCTGTGATTCCTGGGGACCATTTCCCACAGAAGTCCCCCACCCACAGGCGGAAGTCACTAAGGAGGACATCGATGATGGTCTAGCATATCAGTCTAGATCTGGGCACCATGGGTCACTGGAGGCACAGGCAAGGGCTGTGCTGCCAGAGCAACACATAGACTGCTGCTCCAGAGGACCCCCCCCCTTATGGGGTAGGGCTGGGAATTAGTGTAGGCATATTCAAAATAAAATCTATCAGATGCATTTTATTTCAAGGATAAAAAGACAAAAAAGAAACAGAAAAGAAAAAATTAAATTAACTTCTTCCTTTAACAAAAAGAAAAAAGACAGTAATAGTTCATCTGTTTGTAAACATTATACCTGAATATTTTTGGTATACCTACTCCAAAAATGCATGTTTTTGTTGCATAAATTGGTGTGTGGTGTGTTCTATGAATTGCTGTGTCATGTTTTATTGAAACATGAAATAAAAACTTGTCTAAAATATAAAAAATTTGCCAGGGATTTAGCTCAGTGGCATAAGTGGCTGCTTAAAAAGCATGAGGTCATAAGTTCAATCCCCAGTACAAAAGAAAAGACAAAAAATATCTATATCTATCTATGTATAAAATATTTTGCTCTCTCTCTCTTCATTTTGTTTTGAGACAGAGTCTCATTATGCAGTTCATGCTGACCTTGAGCTTCCACTGTAGACCAGGCTGGTCTTAACTTGCAAAGATCCTTATGCCTTAGCCTGCTCAGTACTGGCTGCACCACCACACCAAGCTTTGGAAATTTCTTGCAGCTTAGTAATCTCTACAAATTAATGTACTCACCTCAACATTCCTGATGTTTATACTTCTATTGTCACATTTTGTGGATTTGAAGACACTTGGCTTATTAGGACAGACATGTTTGAATGTGTCTTCATGTGGTGAGGAGATATGACCTATGAGATTACATCTGGGGCATGGCCCCTGACTCTCAGGCTCTCTCTAAAATGAAGAAACTCCACTGGGGGGCTGAAGACTTGATTCCAAGAGCATGAAAAAACCTGAGGCCAATATGCTAAGGCAATGACAAACACCTGTGCTCATTCACAGACAAGGAAGAGACTTCTGCTCTACTTATTATTCCACTGAGGTCATACTGGTTGTTGTCAAGCACATATAAAGTGGGCCATTTGCAGTGTGCTCTAAACTGTTATCCACAAGGAAGTGCAGAACTTTAAAAATAGACTGGCAGATTCATACTCATTAGGAGACACACCACAATTAATCATCACATAACACTCATCTTTATTTTGCTAAGAATTCACTTCACAGGTGTTCTTCATTTATAATGATTTTCTGATTCAATGACATCTTTGCAGAAGAAAAAGCAAATATTTTACCAAAAAAAAGCCCAATAGCAGCCAGAATCAGAAAGAAAATATTCACAAAATTATCTGTACATGAGACACAAGCTTTCCAATATTCTGCAGCTTATCATAATCATGAATACAACATCATACTCATGGATTTAGGCAATAATTTATATAGTGAAAAATTAAATATGTCCAAATCTTGTTTTTAAATGGGAAATTAGTCACAAAATACCCAACATGAGTTGTCCATCTTTCCTGTGCATTGCATCCTGCCCCATTCTACTTCAGTGCAGGCCCCAGGTGGTCTATCTCTAGTGATTTCCATGCTCTATTCACCTTTTAAACTCTTTCTGTATGCACACACAACTATAAATGTAGTCAGTGATATAATAAATTATACGCACCTTAGAAGTTCTTCCCCCTTTAAAAAGGTGAAAAATGATTAAAGATTGAATCATTCTGAGGCTGAATCACACCATTTAACTGAAATTATAAATCTTTAGCTGTATTATAGAGCCTATGATGATATTTAAATGTCTATTACATTAATACTTGTTATGGCTCATCCTAACATTAACCCTAATGCTAACCACTCAGCTGGATTTCTGCCAATTGAAAATTTCCATTTTACATGTCAAAAAGTATGAACAGAGTGGGCCTCATCTGTTCAATAATAATAAAAAAATCCAAGGAAACAAAGACACAAAACACACACAGTTGTGTTCATATTTCTAAACAGGATTGCACTGCATTCCTGATAGAGTGGCTCAGGAGAAACAGGTGAATACAGCACTGTAAACTGGAAACAACTGGGTAAGGCTTATGTTCTACAGGGGACAGTATGAAGACCTGAAAGAAGGACAATAGAGATGATATTTGAGTTTGAAGAGGAAAATTTCTTGACCAACCTAAAAGTAAATGACAACAAAATGAATTGAAAATGTACAAAAACAAAATCAGTATTGCAAAAATCACCATTAAGTATTTGAACTTTTAAAAATCTGCTAAACACACATGCCATGATCTGTATTTCAGATAGAACAGAAAGCCAAATTTATAAAAGAAGACTAAATATCACATGTACCTTACTAAGTGCAAGATCCTGTGAGTCACTGGTTGTTCATGTTAGGTCCCCCCACCTGAGAGACAGCACAATCATCATGGCAATGGTCCAAAGCTGTGCCATGATAATGCACACCTCCTTCTTCCCAGAAGCCCCTATGGCTTCTCCCTCCCAAAAGTCTGCCAAAGCTCAGGCATTTAAATATTTACCCAATCCCCTGCACTCTGACAAAATAAATCAGCTCA